>JAUTBQ010142848.1:0-14977 GCA_032361185.1 Lepetodrilus ovalis | reverse complement strand
AGGATTTATTTTTTTATGAATGAAAATATAGATGTGGAAAAAAAACCACTTCAAATATTGAGAAAATTAAGATTAAGGGCGTGGAGGGGAGGTCGTCATGTTTGTATCTTTAGGTTAGGAAACAAATTAATTCAGGTAGTCGAATTATTAGAGTAATTACTGTATATACCTGGGTATCTACTAAGATACTGGTAGCACTCTCTTAGCAGTATATTAGCTATCGGCAAAGCGAGCACTACCACTCTCTTAGTGGATAAGAGAGCTTTGTGACAGGATACCCAGTTTCCCACCATGCTCAATCCCTTTAATAAATAATATTTTCAAGACCACTCTACCTGTATGCTCTCAAAGACACCACCCACAATCACCCATAAAAAGACATTCTTTTGCCATAAAAGTTTCTAAGTGCTATTAATGTGAAGTGGTTGCTTGTTCATGAATAATTCTACAGGAGCACTAGTTAGAGGACATTAGCTTAATACCTTCATTTGGCATTGTTGTTGTGAACCATTTAACCCGTGAATCCATTACAAACGGCCAGGATTCTGGTCTTGGCTTCCCTGATGACTATCCATTACCACGGTTACCAGAGGGAGCCATAATTACGGCACTTTCCTGGCAGCCCGCAACAATGCTGCACGTGCTGACCTACTTGTCGTTGCCCTCGGGCCAGGCACTTAACACCACTTGCCTCACTGTGACACAGCCAAATCCATGCTTGCAGCTTCGTAATAAGACATACAGATCTATTTATATACATGGCAGCAATGCTCTCCCTTGGCGAGAACTGTAAACATAGACATTGTTGGTACTTTTACATCATACATTGTGTGCATTCATCAGTTTACTTGTGGGCGCCAAATTGCCTGTCATGTTCTGTTTTGTTCTTTGTTGTTTTTCCTTCATCGGAAGATTACTGCGCATTTTCTGACAATCTATAACTCATCTATTTTCCTCTTGAAGTTTTGGGTTTTTTTTAGGACTAACTACCAGATTAACTAAGTTTACAACATCTCAATTTGTGTCCAAGGCCTTAGATCTCTTTCCTTGTGTTTTAAGGAACTGATATATGGGAAAGAGTTCAATAAATATAGGTACAATATTATTAAACATTGTTATTATTAAACATTGGTCCCATATTATTCAATTATTTACTAAATATTTACTTAAAAATGTTCTGGAAATAATGTTTATTTTACCGCTTTGCATATTCTAGTCCAAATAATTAATCTTATAATACCATAACATCAATTATTTTCAACAGAAATAAATTTAATAAAATAATGTTGACAAGAAATTCTCAAACTTGATGTAATGGATTTTTAATTTGCAGTCACATCAAGCACAACAAAGATAACAGCATTGTTATAAGTGCAAAATGTATTATCCTGTATAACGAGAATGAGATTCTGTTAGTGTGGCTGCTACACATAAAAGGAATTTCGAAACGTTTTTATCGCTGTTTAACCCTTACACTGCTGGATCAGCCCAGATTACTATCTACAGACGAATTGGGTTTAGTGCTTTCCAACATAGATAGGGTTAATATATACTGATTTTTTTATTTTTTTTTCCCCTTTCTTTTCTTATCTGGGTGTAACTGTTCCTACACACGTCTATGTATCTCTGTTTCAGCCTGTGTGTGCGGATGTTGGACTGGTTCGACTACCATGGACACATGTGTCTGGCGTTTGATATGCTTGGTCTCAGCGTCTTTGACTTCCTAGTAAGTATACGTCCGGTCCTACATCCACTATCATCACAAATGGTTGAAAGATACCCGCAGCGACATTAAGCTGCATAATCACTCACTATTTCCATTACAGCACCCTTGTATCCAGCACTCTCACATCTATTCTTGTTCGCTGATTACTATGAAACATGTGAACTGTTCACACTGAAATCGCACGGGAAGCCGTTATGCGGTCCCGCACACAATTGGAAACCGTGCGGTTAGCCGTTGAGGCTGCCACCTGCTTTAGGTCTGAACGAACCTTTAGCAAGTTTTCTTATCAGAAAGAATTTACAACAGAAAAATAAATTGTGTTTTAACTCGTTCTGACGGCTGTCATTTGAAAACTATTCACATACAGTGCCCCATCGATACACAGTGGATTCGGATATAAGGTGGTGTCAGACATGGATCCCATTTTTATTTTCGTTATTTACCTGCAATATCATATAACGCAGCGGGTATGTCATGGACCCCAACTTCAGCTTTATATCGAGGGGACACTGCATGTCTTTGCAATTATTTTAATAACAAATTATTCTTCTCTTTGTATTGGAATTTGACAGTTGATACGTTATTATATTATTCCCATGTTTGTGTTGCAGAAAGACAACAACTATGTCCCCTACCCGCTGGAGCAAGTCCGGCATATATCATTTCAACTAGTCTATGCAGTCAACTGTAAGTGGCTCATTCATTAATCTATATCTGTACATCCTTCCAATGTTAATTTCAAAATCACTATTTCAAGGATACATGTTAAAATGTCTAGACTTAGTAGAAAATGTTTAATATCTCATGAAAATTATTATTGATGATGATTTTCTTTTCCTGTGTTTCAGTTTTACATGAAAATCAACTCACCCATACAGATCTGAAGCCAGAGAATATATTATTTTTAAATTCAGACTTTGATGTCACATATAACCAAAAAAGGGTAGGTGGTGGATTCTCATGGACTTGTATATTATGCTTGTACACAAAGAAAGGGCAGGGCAGTTTGATTAATTTTCCATTCGTCGATATATTTGCCCTGAACCTGGCTTGTTCTTCTGCTGACATCACAATTGTCAGTTGCCCCGCCTGAAAGTACATTGTAACAGCTAGCTCCTCGCTTCATTCACCTAAATAGAATATTACAATAACCTATCAAGCATGAGTATTTTTAATGAATGCAGGACTGCAAAAATAATCAGGGTAAAACTTGATTATTAGTTTACTATCTATATTGTTATCGATCAGCTTGTCAATTTATTTTGGTTTCAAATGAAGCTTGATTTGCAATGTCTATACAGTTATCTACCATGGTTTACGGGCCATGTTTGTCGCCAATGGTTGAAAACATTCCTGCAGCAATGTTAAACTCCATAATCACTCACTCATGGGTCAGTAGTAGTAGGTCCTCATGAAAGCATGTGCACAAGAAATCTTATGCTTGCAATGTGGATAAATCACAACATTTATTGTTATGTATCTTTTCTCCACTGATTTTCTTCATGGATGGCTGAACAATAGCTGCAGGTGGCCACTCGCTTGATTCCGCATAGGCTCGGTCGTCGCAAATGGGTGAAAGATTCCCGCAGCAAAGTTAAACTCCTTAATCACTCACTCGCTGCATAAGCGACCTATTCTCAAGACATTCTTCTGATCTTCTTGGCCTAAGAACGTGCATGAGGTATCCTTAACCCTCTCCCTGCTGCAGGCAACCGGAGATGCCCTAAAGAGCAGTATCTGTGCCTAATCCAGCAGAGAGAGGGTTAAAATTGTTGTACCATCGGAAGAATGTTTCGAGAATAGTGCACATCCAGTTACCTACAGCATATGGATATAGTTACATCATCAGACATTTATTTGTTAATTTTTGCTGTTTATTAGAGACGAGATGAGCGACATGTGAAGACTACAGACATTCGGTTGATAGACTTTGGGTCTGCCACGTTCGACCAAGAGCATCACAGCACGATAGTGTCCACGCGGCATTATCGGTCCCCCGAAGTTATATTAGGTGAGCCCAGAAAAAAGTCAAATCTTTTATTATTTTTTGGGGGGAGTGGGGCCAATGTCAAGTTTATAAGTTGTAAGCAAAATTGTAGTAAATTGGCAGTGACGCAGTACTATCTGTTCCCTGAAATTATGCTAGGTGAGCTAACATTAAAAACCAAGTTGAATACATCTTTGTTGCATTTTTTATTTTTTTATGTTGAAGGTATACTGTCTTGAACATTTTGTAATATTTCTTAAGGAGGACTGGAACTTAATATTACCCAGTTGTCCATAATTTCATAAGTTGTTGTTGCATATTTTTAAGTTAAAAGTACACTCAGTAAAATTTGTTATTATTTTTATTTGGAAACAATGAACCTTAATATTAGCCAGTTACCTTTTCAGACAGTTACTTTTACAGTATCCGAGTATCATGTTGGTATGTTCATCATGCCTAGCTTCTATTCAATGGGAACTGACTTTCTATTTGTTCTCTTCTATTTGACAGAGTTGGGATGGTCTCAGCCGTGTGATGTGTGGAGTGTGGGTTGTATCATGTTTGAACTGTACACAGGATATACGTTATTCCAGGTATGTGATGTTTGACCTTTTGACTTTTCTATTTTATTTTTTTAATGTATTTTTTATTAACCATCTAGGCTGCAAAGTCACTGCTCTTTCCATGTGAGGTTAAATGGGAAATCTGCAGCTGTTTGCCATAGCCCATACATCTATAGATGTTTGGCCAGCAAGAGCTCAACCAATGATATGTCACTATTAGCATCAAGTGGAGTGTTTTATACACACCATTAAGAGTTATCTTTTACAGATAAAAGTGCTGTCAGCCTGAGTGTTTACAGTGTTTGCACTTGAAAGATTTGTGTTTTAGCCGAGCTTTAGCCTCTACGTGATCAATCAACAATACATTTAACTTCTTGCACATCCTCTAACGTACAATCTATACACTCTGTAGTATTGGCCATTGCCAGGAATATGAGCACTTCTGTAGTAATCATTTTACGCAACTTCGGTTTTTGAAACACCGTAGAATAATACCTAGCCCTAAAATCTAAATATTCAAAGTAACATTTATACTCTAATCTAGCCGCAAGACTAATCCTTTTTGAGTAGAAACTCGTGCTCACATATACAATTTTAATTTGAGCATTAAATCCTCCTCAAGTTGCGTAAACTTGAGTACACATGATGGAATTTGGTCCAAGCGAGAGACTGAGGCATGTTCAAGCTCCACTTTTTGCTACAAAGCATATATAGTGCTACTGAAGCTGTTCAGCCAGCAATATGTAGGATATGTATGAACTATTTCTTATACGGGCCTGTAGGAAAAGTAGCAGAGAAAGTGTATTTAACACAATCTGAGATGCTTGATGCTATTTCCAGACACATGACAACAAGGAGCATTTGGCTATGATGGAGAGAATTCTCGGGTCCATTCCATACAGAATGGCCAAGAAAACAAAGTGAGTAGGATATCTAATTAAAAACACTGTTACTATTGAAGAATACATTAGGCCTCCCAGACAGCCGCTATTTTGATAGATATTGTCACAGAATCTTTCAAACATTTATAAATTTCAAGACTTTTTCCTATTTGGGGAATTGTTTTTCTATTTTGGGTGAAGTTTTTTAGCCTATGTTGGGGTGGGGGGGAAATATATCAAATTAATTAGATGATATTTTCTGTTTGTTGCACCCTTGGTATTTGACATAAGAAGGAAACGTGACTAATTTTCAAGTCTAATTGATATCTGATTTTGTCATTACTATTTATCATGTCTAGACATGTATTATAATCGATATTAAATTTTATATGTATCAGTGCTATCACAAATAGTTTATTTTAAACATTGAACACCAAAACGAAAATGTCAACACTGCTGGGAGGTCTATGTAGGCATTTAATACATTTCTTTTCAACATTTATGTTTCCTCAGTTTATTGTTGAGGTTCTCTTACCATAATTATGAAGAACACTTGAGAAATAATTGAGACATACACTCTTATGAAATTTAAGTGTATTTACAATAATGGCTAGATGCTGATCCATTAATAGTATTTTGCACCCCACAAAAAAATAGAAGAACAAATTACACACAGTCGCCTTGATTGCGACCCCACAACATAAGTACGAAATCGGCACTGTTTTGGAAATTAGATTTGTTCACACTAGTGCCTAGGCATTGACACATAAATGGTATTTTCCACTCGAAGAACAAATTACTTCTGGCATGGTCGCCTTGATTGGGACCCCACGACATCAGCGGGGCGCTATGTCCGTGAAAACTGCAAACCTCTCTATGTGAGTATCTGGGCATGTACCAGTGGCGCCGCCAACCCCCGGGATATGTGCATGAACAGGTCCTAGCTAGAGCAGTGGATATTGTTTGTGTGTGAGATCGCTGGGAAATGGATAGAGATTAGGCTCAGATTGTGTCGTCCTGACGCAATTTTTCTTTTAATTTCTAATTTCTTAAATTGTCAATTGATCTTGTTTAATTAAAAGTTTTGTAAGCTTGATAAAGTCGCCATTCAATAATTGCATGTCCGTATTTTTTTTTTAATTCTAAATTCAGAAAATATTTGAAAACGTTATTTTCCGCAAACAGGACTTTTATTGGATTCTAAAGTAATTAATTTTAAACTATTGTTTTCGTTTAACGGAATGACGTGTGTAGAGTTGTGTTAATTACCAACCAGGAATCATTTCAACTCTGCTGACGGAATGTAATTAATTCCAGAAATTTTACACTGATGGTGACAGATTTGTTTTTATAATGTTTAAATTGAATCCTAAATTATTGACACGAGAGCGTCAGTTCTATCCATTTCCCTGCTGTCAAAGCATGATGCTAACGTGTTGTGTGCTGCCAATGCCTTACTGCATGTCTTATAGCTTCTGTGTGTTTTCTTTCTTTGAAGAAAGCAAAAGTATTTCTACCATGGTCGGTTTGCCTGGGATGAGAAGAGTTCGGCAGGCCGTTATGTGCGAGACAATTGTAAACCATTGCGGGTAAGGAGAGTTTATTGATATCGCCAACAGTTTCAGGCAAGGATGTAACATTAGTCAATTGCTATTATTATGAATATGTTTTATTTTATTGTATTATTTTTATTATTATTATTTATTATTTATTTTAGGGTGTGGGAAATGTTTTATTAATTTTTGTTTTTATCTTGTCAACTCGCCCCTTTTATTTCAAACTTTGAACATTTTGTGACACAAATATTATACAAAGACCACGACTTGGGATTTTCCAACAAGAAGGAAAACTGTACAGGTAAAAATGCATGCTTGTGGTGTTTGTATTTGATGAATTTTCACTGTTTGGATTGACATGTTCATACATAAATCATGTACGTTCAAATAACAATCTACATGACGGTCTCATTCCCACTTGTAATAGGAATGTGTACAATGTATTCATTGAATTCATTGAAAAATCATATCTACATATTTTGGCTTTTTCCAACTGTACTCAATTTTGTGATCGATACTTACTTTTAGAATTAGCCCGAATAGTGATACAAATAACATTAGACATGAATTTCTGCTGGTCATTAGGGCATTGGGCAGACAGGCCTGGGCTAGCGGACTAGTTTAAATTTCGAGCACTGCAAATAACTCTGCGCAGTATAAATTCAATGTAAATTGAATATTTGAATAATGTTTTAAAGTGTTGTTATTGTGTGATGTTTTACAATATGATGTGCATATTGAGTTTTGATCGGCTTACATCATCCAAGAAGCACGGCATGCCTGTATGTGTTCACTGTTTCAAAACAAGGAATTCATTACCATTCATTCCACCAGTACCTTTAATCATGTCTTGCACAAGCCAGCAGTCCCTCGTCTAGACAATGCATTGGAGCAATGCATCAAAACCATCCTCCTTTTATTTTCATGTTTTACTTATTGTCAGTTAATCAAGCTTATTGTCAGTTGATCAAGCTTGTTGTCAGTTGATCAAGCTTGTTGTCAGTTGATCATGCTTGCTCCACAAGCTCAAAACAATGCTCAATTTTTTCCAAAAAAGCAATGTTGTTTTTGTTAAATGAAATCATTTGTGTATATTGTTTGTGCATGTACATATGTGTGATTTATATATATATCGTGATATATATCCATCGATATAGATATGTTTTGTTTCCAGCATTTGAGATGTCTGTGCATGAGTTGTGCACCCAACTGTATGTAGTGTTTTCTTTGTACACTCCAAGAATTCAGTAACTTGCAACCCATGATTTTAAATCCCTTTTCCGCTGGCTTTTTTCTGATCAATGTCTCAAAATGATTTGCTAAGACCTGCCAGTCAGTATTGACTATACTTGATTCTGTAAAATTATCCCTATGTTAGCTTGTATCAGCAGCATTTGATAATTGAACATTTAGTTTTTGCAGGTTTTCCTCTAAAAAGAAAATACATAGGGAATTCTGCTAATTATTTGATTAAACTCCACCTATGTCCTCTCTAGAACTATGACCAATAAATTTACTCCATGTTATTAAATTAAACAAGACTTGTATTGAATTCAGACTGGTCAATAAAGTGTTTTTTTAAATAGTTGTCAAAATTTTGTTACAACCTTTAACAATTTGATTTTTTTTATTGATTTTTGTATTTGATTTTATTTTTTTGGTGGATTAATTTTAATGGTTAGATATTGCAGAGACATTGGTGCAGGCTTTGTTTCTCAACCCGGTAGTGAATTCCTTGTTATCGCTGTTGTGTTTTCTTTCAGCACGGCCTACGAGATAAAGGCGTAGATGACATCCAACTTTTTGATCTCATCGAAAAGATGTTGGAGTATATGCCCGAGCAGCGCACCAATCTGAAGGATGCGCTTAAGCACCCTTTCTTCAAGCCTTACTATCGCGAGGAAACCCCACCCATCCGCAAGACCTCCGAGTGCCCTGCTTACCCACCCTGTGATGGTAGTAACACTAACAGCCTGCTAGTGGCGCCCCCTCCCACCTGCATGCCCAACACCCTCGGCCCCAGTAACTCGCGGTCCCCATGTTCCGACACCGACGTGGCCATGAGCGAGAAGCAGGCCGCCAACTACACCCTGCCTCTGGTGAAGGACTCCGGCTTCCATTCTCCTCACACCGAGGAGGACGCCAAAAAAGCCACGGAGCTGGTGCAGTCTGATGTCCTCATGCCAGACATTGAGGTGTCGTTCTCACTGTCGTCCGTGCCCGTCACCGACGACAGCGGCGGCAGTAATGTTGTGTCCGATGGACAGGCCACCAGCTCTGATTCCCTGGGCGAGGAGGCGTTTCCTCCAGTGCCATATCAGACCGGCGTGGCGGACTCCGTCGACGATGCGGAAGGCGCGGTTAGCTCCCTTGCCGCGTATTCGCACCCCTCCAACGCCAGCACGCCGGAGCCCGCTCCGGATCTGTTGCTGAGCTTCCTCACCGACCCGTATCACAAGATGGCTTCCACGACCTCCAATGAGGTCCGCGAGGTCGATCGGCATGTGCCATCGCGACGTGACGTGCACAGGGAGGGTCACGGGCCCGACACGGTTGAGGAGGAGGAGGAGGAAGAATTAGACTCGGAGGCGGAGGAAGAGAGGAGGAAAGCTGAGAACGATCCGTGGTTGAGGCTTGCCCGATCGTACCCAGAGATTAACGCTGACGTCGACGAGTCATGTTTGAATTTAAATGACGATTTCTGTGATCCCAGGTGATCGATAACGTTTCAGATGTTAGAGTAGACGAAGCTTTCAAGGTCTTTCACTGTACCCGGAAGACCAAATGGCTCGTGGCCATATTTGTCTTAAAAAGTGTTAATTGTTCCGAGTTTTCGTTTATGTTTTTTTATATATTTTTTTTATGATTGTTGACACCATTGAGCATGTTTAAGATGCAACTTCAAAATATCAAGAGGCCTTTATGATCAGTGATTAATTATTCTGATACCAGAAGTGGCCTTTCTTTGTTTCCTAATGCAGGAAGCAAGTTGTTAAATGTGACAGTCCAATTTGAAATGGACATGCTTTTGTCTTGTGATACTTGTATACTCAGCGATACTATATACTTGCAATGTATATTCGAATATACTTGCTGTTAACTTCAATTCCAGTAGTGGAGACGTGCTGTTGTCAGTTTTGTGTTTATTTTGTTTTATTTACAATTCAGTTCAAATTTGTTCGTACACATTATTTATCGTTTCCAGTATGTGGATTTTTAGCAATCGACACTTTCAGCTTTGCCATGTTGTATATTTCTATAGATTGACAGACAGGTGTATATTTCAATGACATTTGACGCGACTTTCGTTTTATCGCCGACTGTTCCTGGGCAGTTGTTTGTCTGGTGACATTAACTTGCATGAACATGGTTCAACAAACTAACATTGGCAGCTTTCCCAGCAAAGTTTAGAAATAATATTAATAACATAGATTTGGAAAGCACCGTAATCCAATTAAAACCACGGGGCACTCAGAGGTGCTGGCATGAGCTATGACAACGTCAGTTCGTTATTCCCATAACTAACCACTGACACCCCAACCCACCCACCCCCCAACCCCACCCCACAAAAAGTCTTGCCACTTGTAACCACGCTTGTTAACCACACATACTTCCTCAGTGGGAGAGTAAGACATTGCGCCGTCGAACTAGTCGATTTCACTTTCTTAATCTAGCTCTTTTAATTTCAGATTTATCTTCCAGTCCTATTCTTTTATTGTTTTTTGTTTTTTTCCACTCCACTCGTATTGCAGCAGTGGGCTTGCATCCCTCCCAGTGGCTCGTTGGATCCGTGTCAGTTGTATGCTAGTCGTAACCACGAGAAATTCTGTCGCCATCCTTATTTGCCGATTGTCATGGAATGGTTAATTTTGTTTTGTGTGTGTGACCCTTACACGCTTTTCGCTTTGGAAGTTTAATGTTGTAAAATTGGTCGAAAATGAATATACATGTTTTTTTATGTAAATTTATTTCTTAAATATTGGCATCAAAATTGCCCAAAGAAATCTATTGATCAATTACAAATTAATATTGTTTAATTTTTATTGTTATAACATTAGGACGGTGTAAGGTTCTTCAGAATTTCTCAGCACTTTTGAGAGAGAGTGTGTGTATTGAACTGCCAACTATGTTGCATGCGCATGTTGTTTTTGTTCCAAAATGATGTCATGTGGCCACAACTAATGAGTACTAAACCATTCTTCCAGCGCTACATTAAAGACCCCGATAACGAGGAGCACCGACAGCTGTTCGACATCATCGGGCAAATGCTGGAGTACGATCCCAGCCATCGTGCCAGTCTCAAACAGATTCTACGTCACCCCTTCTTCCGCAAATATTACGAGGAAGAGTTGGTGAAGGACGTGGACACCTCGAACAGTAACGGCGCCCGAGAGCGGAGCCACAGTCTCAGCAGGTGATGTTCTGCAGCGCCGCCCCGGGCCTGAGGCGGCCACAGTGGAGTCCGCGGTGCCCAGGTCCACCAGAACCTCGGCGGCGCTAAAAATGGCAGTTTGTGACACGTTTACGTAGGGTTGTGCGTGACGCACGTTTACGTAGGGTTTGTGCGCTGAATCCATATCCTGGCTTGGGAGAGTGTAGAGAATATGGACTGATTTAGCCCTTTTGGCTGGGTGGCATATAGCGAGTGAAAGCTGCTGAAAGGGGTGGTGTTGTACAAGACGTATAAACTCACGAAATCTGGCACTGGTTATTGGCCGAGTCCGATAGAGAGAGAAAAAAAAAAATGAAGATCAACTCGAAGGTTAATTTATTAAGCCGGACGGAGTGATGTATGCCTGCCATGTTTTTAGTAATTTGTCATTTAATCCAGCAAACCCCCCTAAATGCTGTATTGTGTCTGTGTTTGTCCGGTCAGTGCAATATGTTTTCTTGTCCACAGCCATGGTCGAGCTGACAGAGAGGGTGGACCCAGACAGGCCAGTTAGCGTCCCACCCCCACGCCACAAATCCCCCCACCCTGCCACCCGTTATCTATGCAAATCAGGATTCAATTCACAGAATGCACCACAAAGGCATGCTGCTGCTGCCACTGCTTCTTTCAGATAGCAGAGTTGTCCTGCCGTAGTATATGCAGACTGGAGTGGTTGCTTGTGGTTACCTAGAGTTCAGTTAGGTCAAGGTCAGGTCACACAGAAATTGTCCATATTTTGTAGCAATTTTGGCATTTCCATGAATCTCCTATAATTTTTTTTAATTTGTTTCTTTTTTAATTGTCAGGAAACCCTATGGTAAATGTTTTATAAAAAATAAATTACCAATGATGTGTTTTAGCGATCTAAATTGGCTTTAAAATTCATCCAATGTGAGTAATGTTTTATATTTCATGATAAATAATATAATCTTTTAGATCTTTCCAAATTATTAAGCATAATTCTTCCTGCTTTTTGATCAGAAACTTTTTATATGGCATTTATTGTTGTCGTCGCCTATGGGTGAAGTATTCCTGCTGCGACGTAAGGAAACGATTCAATCAATCAAAAAAATAGTTGCTATTCAGTGTGAGGGAGGTTTAATGTCCCGTTCTACCCAGGTCCAACTGGTTTCAGTCTCCAGTGTATGTTAAACTGATTTGTGCATTTGCCCAGTTCTGTGCATGGCACGTGTATGTGTGTGTATGTTCCTAGGCTGAATGGTTCGTCCACTCTGTCTGCTGCTAGTTACATTGTTGACTAGGCTGCCAGCTTTAAGCCTGGTGCACACAGGAGTCTGCGTCTTGAGTCTGCATTTTTGGAAACGCAGGAAAAAAGTGCTGTCTGCTACCCCTTGGCATGTCATCTGCGTCTCGTTCAGAAATGTTTTAACACAAGACGAAGCACAGATGAAATGTAGTTTGGGGTGCACACAAACGCTTGCATCTTTGTCCACGTCTCTAAATGCAAATGTCTGTGTGCGTCGGGCTTAAAACCCAGTTGGCTTGATTTGACAAAAAACTTTCATGCAAATGTACTTTCTCTGCAAGTCTCATGCACAGCAGGTTCTTTGACAAAAAGCATATCTTCACTTTACAAATTTAGTATGTTTTTCAATCTTACAAAAAAAATACTATTTTAAAGAATTTTTAAAGAACAACATTGTTTACTTACTAAGCTGAATAATAGCATGTTGTTTTGTAGCCATGACATTGCAATGCAAAGACAGTACTTTGTACGATTCAGTACCTTGGCTCGACAAACATGTTACAGTGTGCAGTATTTATAAAAGCGTTGTGACAGTCAATTTGCAATCGTGTTTAGGAAAAAACTGTTCAAATCAATTTAATTTAATCCCATTTTCATTCAATCAAAATGTATTTATAATTTGCATCATCATGAACATCGTTGATCATTCATATTCATTGCGTGTGTTGACAACTGTTTGTGTAGAAATGTTCGTAGAAATTTTGTTCGCCATCCTGGTCTTCCTATGCAGTACAGCAATGGAGAAAGTTTGAATTCTGTCCATATGCCTTTAATTTGACATAAGGCCATAACAAATTTAGTACTTGCGTGTCATTCCTTTGACAAATTATGTTTCGGAGGATCCATGAAATATTGACGTTTCAATATTAATATGAATAAAATTTAGTAATTATTTTTTTTAATGATTTTAATATAAAATATGGTATTTAATTTGTATGGCCTAATGTACATATTATGACAGCAAAATTTGTTGAAGGCTTGCTGCATCATGACAATCGTTTAATGTTAGAAGAGTAATTAATGTATTTGATACAAATAATCGTAAGAAGTAGGAATTTGATACCAGATTAATATGTGTATGTATGTAAGATAGAATTAATGTGAATATAATAAATATATATAAGTGATGTAATGTCGATTCTAGGTTCAAGATGGAAGATAGTTCCTTATTATGTAATTATACGAGTGTTGTAAGTTTTCATGATTTTTCATTATTATAATTTATTCAGGTCCATTATTTTATTCTTTGTCACGTTTATCGTTCATCAGTTGGATGTGAATGTATTTCAGTAAGCTATGTTCCTTAGATTTATACAATTTAATGGATTTGATTCTGAATATTATTAGATTCTACTTTTCCCCATTAACTGAAAATTTTACTAAAATATTCTTTCATATGATTTGGCATTAGTGCAAAAGTAAACAAGTACTACACAAGTAGCAGTGTCTATATTTATGCATTTCAGTTACATATTATATAATACATACGTCCCCCCATTTATTTATCATATTTACCAGTGTAATCTATGGTAGAAAGCAGAGTTGTCAGTGTAAATTTGTAGATATACGGTATACATGTTTGTATAGCATTGTCTTAAAGGTGTAATCCCTTTTACATTTTGTACAGACCTTAAATTGATGTTGTTTTACTTGTTCCTCTGGCTCCGATGGTTGCCTCTTGTTTGAAGTTCTACGTACGGATTGTATTAGAACCGAGGACAATATACATAAGTGTCTGTCTGACCCACTGCAATATTACCCTTACCCCCATATCTTTGTGACAAAATTGTATTTTATAGAACATGGCTACAACTATAAGCTCTCTACTGCCTAATGCTTCTGTGTTTCCCCGACAGTACTGAACCCTTCGTGTGCAATGGAATGTTCCAACATTAAATATTGAACATGTACAGACGGAAATATAATATAGCGTATGAAAGTATAAATTCCGGAAGTTGATCTGAATTTTCTTTAAAATCACAGATTCCAAATTTAGTTTTCTTCGTTACTTTCACAATTTCCCTTGTAATTTAAATAAGTTCTTCCTTTTATCCTAAATTATTATTATATTTTCCCTTTGGTAGAATGTACGATAGTTTGAACTACGCTATTGATGGCCAGTGGATTGAGTATACAGTATATGTATTTCTGTGTATGTGTGTATGTACAGTGTTGTGTGGAGACGTGGAATATGGCCTCTACGCCCCATCTTCCTTCCTTCCTCCGCAAGACAGTAGACAAAATATACCCCAGGGGGATACGACTGTGCTCTCACAATTAATGCCTTGGATGGAAGATAATTAAAACATGTTATCAGTAAATTGATATGTCTTTGTGTTTTCCTTTGTCCTTTACCTACTTGGATCATAATCTGAGGAAAGAATCAGACCAGGATATTGTTTCTCGAAGCTCTCCTATCTACTATGAGACCATAAGCATTAAGGCTAAAACGACTACCAGATTTTCCTAGTCGACTAGTTGTTTAGTATAGTAGTCGACTAGTCGTCTTCTGTGATCATAATAAGCTATCCTCTCCCAAATTTAAGTTTTGCATATCTATGAGAC
>JAUTBQ010142737.1:0-14981 GCA_032361185.1 Lepetodrilus ovalis | reverse complement strand
AGACAATATCAATCGTTAATTGATAGTTTCTAAATTGAACATTTGCACCATTTTGGAAGTTGCTGTTTTGCAACCTCACCAATAAAATTCTGTATAATGCTGAACACACGAAAACCCTCGTGTAACACAGACTGATGTGTTATCGCTGTCAGGAGAGCATGAAGACTTAGTGGTATTCTTGCATAAGATGAATGACGATAATGTTCATCGTGAAATAGTGCCAGACTAGACTGAAGGGAGACGACTACAATATTCATTATTTTATGTATTTTGATGTCAACAAATTCTACAATAATAATATTAACAATAATAATAATAATAATAATAGTAATAATAATAATAATAATGTATGTGAATATAAGGAACGTAGCTATAATCATTCTTCCTTTGGAACATCTAACTGCTAGATCGAATTCTCCCTTATGCACATGTGAATGACGAAAAGGGATTTTGGACATTGATTATAAGTATCACAAATAAATGTAGTTCGCAATTATTACTCAAATATAGTACTACTCGCTTATTGAAATCATTCTGTGGATACTTTTAATGTAATTGCATTCACTAGTAGACAGGTAAAACACGTTTAAATTCAAGACATGTTCGTCGTTCCGGTTGACGGACCTTTCTGCCGTTCAACTCGAGAGGACATAATTAGTTGATCTACTGTTACGCACATAGGTGACCTATAACATTGTATACGCAGGTAAAGAATACGGTCACTCAATGCGAACACAACACGTGATGTAAAATAATATGTATCCTCGACCGTATGCATTTGGAGTCGTTAAGCAGGCAAGGTTGGAGAATAACCTACAAAAAAGTCTCGTATTATCCGGGGTACCAGAGGTGTGTGTGTGTGTGTGTGGGTGTGTGTGTGCGCGCGCGCGCGCGCGTGTGTGTGTTCGTGTGTGATCCAAAATAATGTATTATTAATTTTGCTTTATCTTTTTTTTTTTCATTTGGTGAGGTAGGGATTGGGGGTTTGAGAGAGGTGTGTATTCAAGGAAGAACTTTAAAGTCGTCGTGCCCAATTTAGGAACACCTATCACCTTTACAAAATAGACTCACCTAGGTTAGCTTGATGCACTAAAACGTTGTTGAACTTGTACTCATCAAATAACTAAACGATCATACAAAAAAATATTAAAATGTGTTTCATATCATGAGTCAATCGATACTTACACCTACTCACAACTAGGGAAAAGTAATTTTTATAGATTTTACTCGATTAAGATTTTTCTTTTTTTTCTTCAGTTGATGTTCACGTTGTCCTCGTGACGTCAGATTGATCATGAAAGTGTAGAGATGGAAAGATATTCCTTGCGAAAAGGCCAAAAGTAGGGGTGGCTCAATAAAGGGCCCCTCTCCTAGATGTAGTAGGCCATAGCCATCGGATTAACAAACTTGCCACTGGTACTAATTTCCTCATGCATCTTCTTCGAACTGTAGGTTTTGTATCCTTGTGTCCATAGCTAGATCTATCTCGTATTTAAAATATGTAAGGATCTCTAGTTGTAGTGGAGAATATCAAATGTATTTGATCCCCTGGTTTGCCGATTTGTTTTCACCATGATGACTTGGAGCACGGGTGGTCGAAAATAAAAATAAACATAATGTAATTAATAGTTCGGCTAGTCGATATAAGCTAGGTCCAATATGCTCGGTTGGTAGAAAATAAATAATATAATTTATCAATATCAATACTTGTAATAAACAGCAGTACACATAATGTGTACAGATTTGAATTTACAATTATTTTCATGATAGCAGTTAATTGTTATAAATTACAAAATTATACTTTGGTTATACATATTTACCAGTAATAAATCAATTTGGCTTCGATTTTGTGTCAACCATTGTCTCCCAGCCTTTATTCATGTGCAGTGATGAGTTAAACGACATTCCTTCATACGGTAATTTTATAACTAAATGTTACAATAACTACGCTGTCGGCGGAAAATAATAAAATATTTGTATTTAATTAATACAAATAATAATCTGTATTTTCAAAATTGGAGGCGGATCTGTAAACCAGATAATGAAATAACTATCCGGTGGCATCTGCATGGGATTAATGGTTTAAAAGACTAGTTCCAGTCTATTTCGCGTGTAGATATTTTTAGCAGTGATGGCGATGACGCGTAGGCGAAAACATTTAGTCGCCTGTGATTGGCTAATCCTGGAGGTGTGTTCTCTACGTAGCTTCAGGGTCACAAGCAAACATGCGCACTGACCGGCTCGGCGGACATGTATGGCAAGGAAAATTACATTGTACATCTCCAAGCATACAATGCACTCCCGAGTGTGCTGTAGACAATACAATCAATTAAACATTAACACCATATCAGTGATTTTCAGTCAGTGTATGATCAACGCAGTCGAGGATATCTAGATCATTCTAGCGACTTCCACCTGACCCGCCACCACAGTCTGCGAGGTCACGTTTGCCAGTCGGACCGGGCGAGATCAGCTGATCGAAGCAGGAGTTTTGCTCGACGTGAAGCACGTATGATTTGACCTAGCAGGATTTTAACGGTGACGGGGAGTAGATAGATAACGTAGATCCATTTGTACATTTTCTGAGAACTCTGGCAGCTCACCGTTGGTTTGAATGGCAAATGAGCACCAACAGTCGCCCAAATTCAGCCGAGACGAGGAGTCTCTTCGTTTCTTCCATACCGTGTGCTACCGCGATCCCGCGACTCGTCGCCAGGGTGTTCTGTCCATCAGAAAGACTTTCGACTCATGGATCGACGGATACGGTAGTCCCAGACAGGTGACAGGGGCCCTCAATGGCGTGGATTCAAGAACCGTCTTGATGGAATATCTTCCCGAGTTGCTGTGTTTGTCGATTCAGTGCCCGTTCGAAGACACCCGAGAAGCACTCTCGGAACTTTTGGAAGATATCGAGGTAAGCTGGGATATATGGATCTATGTTACGTAACAAGTATATATAGAACATGTTTAAAACCTTCATATCACAAATAATTGTATACATTATATATCACAGATGGTATAAACACATTAACCGGTTTGCTTTCTCGAGGCCGATCTTCATTTTAATCAGCTGTTTAGCCGGTAGATCGACAGTTATTTCTATACACTGGTGGTGGTGGTGTTATTCATGAGCAATTTAGCAGTCGAGAGTTATCTCTGCTAAATGTCAGTCTGTTCGTCTGTCAGCTGGCTGTGGTATATCATGTACATTCACCGCTGATGTTGATACTGCCTCGTTCGAACGCGTCGGCCACCAGAAGAGCGGTCGATATAAGCTGACCTCGTCTAAGCCAAGTGGTGGTGACCCCGGGGCCTGCATTCACTCAAAAAGGGGGCGGGGCCACTCAACTTCAGACAGTCTGATATAAACAGCTGATTTAGCTGAATATTACTTGCAGAACATCTGTTTCTGATAGATATCTATGGAAATTAAAAGTTGTACTATTGTATGTTAAATAATATTAGCCGTGATATTTAATGAAATAATTGAAAGCAGCTCTAATCCCCAACACACACACACATGCGCACTCATACACACAAATGCATGCACGCACACAGACAGACACACACACACATACACACACAAAAGAAGAACAAGGGTTAGTGTTTATGCCACTGGAGTATATACATGTATATTGATCTGGAAATTGGCTGCAATATTACTACATTGTGACACGATCTATTGTTTCAGAAACATGGCATCGGTCTGTCAGTACCTCGCCGCCTTGGCCACGGACCCAGCCACTTCATACCAGAGATCGCGGTAACTATTGCTGGAGTCATTGTTCATATACAGTGTTCCCTCGATATTACGCTGAAGTTGGGGTCCATGAGGGGTCCAAGACATACCCCCCACATACAATATTACAGGGAAATAAAGAAAATTAAAATGTGATCCACACGTACCTGACCCTGCGTTATATCAGAATCCGCGGTGCATCGGACCATGTTATATCGAGGGGCCACTGTAATCGCTTGATCAATCGAACGACAAACATTATACAATTTTCAATTGCTAATTCCATCAAATAATTAATTGGTAAAATCAGACCGTAGCTAACTATTTTAGCATAGAGGTGGCCTTGGGGAGCCGTTGAATGGAAATTACAAAATGATATTGCGATTTATGAGAGAAATAATTAATAGTTGGGTAAAATGACTGGGGTGGCAGCTGCCCACCTTACCCCATGGCTAGCTATAGACTATGGCCCTGAATATGTATGTATTCTTGAAATTAGACAGTTATAAACATGATAAATGCTCACTTAGAACATTTATTCTGTAACAGACTTTACTGATTCAGAATGTTGATAATATTATTGACCTACGCCTGTTAAAATCTCCAAACGGAGATTTACCTTTAACTACAGATATGATTATAAAATATCGATATTTCAGCAAGTTTAGTGCCCCCTCGATATAACACGGTCCGATACAAAGCGGATTCGGATATAAGATGGGGTTAGACGTGGTTCCCTATTTTATTTTCATTATTTCCCTGTAATATCGTATAAAGCAGGTACTATAGCGTGGGGGGGGGGGGGGGGGGATGTCATGGACTGCAACTCCAGCGTTATATTGATGGAAAAGGAATTAATATTGTATCTGCATTTTAGTAATGATTTTTTTTAAACCGACATCCAGCTCTAGAGGTCCGCTGTGTATTGAACCGTGTTATATCGAGGTGCACTGAATATATTTGTAAAGACTGCATGAGATGAGCAGTGATGAATGGAAAAATATCTTTAAATTTTAAACCAGCGCAAATAACGATACACATCTTTCCAACACATGACATTTGTTTTAGCCGTTAGGATGTCCTTCAATTTCTATCTCTGGACTATATGTATCCAGACAGACAATACTTTTAACATGCCGCATCCTGAAGACAACCATGGATGCCATATGAAGATTATAGTTGATCCAACACAGTCATTGAGGCGCAGTCATTCATGGTTCATCTGTCTTGACATAATATAATTCTCTATGCCAAAATGTAATATATTTAGGCCCAATCATTCAGTTGATCTGTCTTGGTGGGACAGGGTCATACTTACTTCACTGTTAAAAACCCTATGTTTATAGTTTAGATAATCACAGATATAACATTGCAACTGGATCCCTGTTACATCTATAGATTACTCAGCCATTGTTCTTTATGGCACATCCAGTTGTCGCCAGCATGGCGAGATTTAAGCATTGGTCATTTTAGCTAGATGTCTACTATACCATACTGTCAGTGCAAGCTACCGGTATATAGTTTTCCCCCGACTCCATTGATGCACGACATGATTGGTCATGGTCTATAGTGATTTTATTTTGTGGCCAAATGATGGACAGTTCTTTACCAGTGATGCCTTTTGACCTGGAGTCGATGAAGCGCAGTAGTAGATTTGTCCCTGCTGTGTTAATCACAATCTTAATAGGGCATCTATGATTGCCATCAGCAGTGAAAAGGTTACGACCTTGTGGTACACATTTATAGCAATATAGCTGCAGGGCTTGTTGCGTCTCAGTCAACATGGTCAATAGGTTCATTGATATTGTTACCGTTCGGGAGCGAGTTCCATGTCAGTAGAACCAATAGAACATCAGGGTATATGTTTGTTTGTTCAGAGGTGCTCGGGACATGCACAAATTGTGAGTATATTAATTGGTCTACTCGAGGTATGGACAAGGACCAATAGATAGGACATTGGACCGACATGCTTGGAATCTTTTAGGAACAAGTGCAAATCATGAATTATGTTAGTTAGAAGAATATGATCAATCAAAAGAACAACATTTGTTCAGAAATGATAGGGAGAAAGTGCAATAAATATGCCAGCATGTGTTCAGCTGGAACCCTACAGAAGCCCCAATACACCTTCAGAGATGCTAAGGACAAGCACCAATCAAACAGACATCTGTCCATACACATACATGTTTGTACATGGACCAATACCTAGCTATTCCTCTACAGTTCTAGGTATGTTTGGAGATGTTTGGGACAATCATCAATCATGAAGACAATAGTCTTCAGAAGGATCAAAATGATTGGTTTGTCCAGCTTCAGAGGTGCCAGGGACAAGCATCAAGGAAAAGGAGTGACAAGGACATCCCATATATCATGTATATACCAGCACATAATGCTCATTGGTGTTATCATAATTATTGATAAATCACTGATCAATATGATGTCGGTCTGTAGTGTTTGGAGATGCTAAGGAAAATCAACATCAAAGAACATCTGTACAGAACCTATCCAAGGGAAATCTGTCTACACATGTCTACAGGTGGAAGGAACAAGCATTATCTCAAATGACATCTGCCTTTTACATTCCAAAGGACATCTGGTTACACATGTCCATAAGTAAGAGGACCAGCACCAATTAAAAGAACTTCAGGCTGCACATGTCCATAGGTATCCAAGGAAACCGCACCTTTCTAATGGACATCTGTCTACATTCTAAAAGTACCAATCAGAAGCACATCTATAAATGCATGTTCACATGTGATATATTGACCAGCAGCATTCCAAAGTACATCTGTCTACACATGTTTAAAGGCAGGGCTCGACGGTAAGGATTGTCCGCCTGTCCGGGACAGGTATGATCCACTGGCAGACATGTGAATTAGTCTAGATTAACAAGCCTTTTACCTACAGTTACATGTCCGATAGGGCACATGGACAGGTGCCTCAAAAAGTTAATGTAGAGCCCTGGTCTACACATGTTTAATGGACATCTGTCTACACATGTTTAAAGGACATATGTCTACACATGTTTAAAGGACATCTGTCTACACATGTTTAAAGGTAAAAGGAACAAGGACCATTCCATGTGACGTCTGTTTATGCATGTTCATAATCATAGGTGATATATAGGCCAGCAACAATTGGACAATACACCAGTCTACAGAGGTTGTACTAGGAAGAAGCACCAATTAAAAACAGCATCTGTCTATGCATGTTCAGAGACAACAATCAATAGCTAGCTGGACACCAGTCTTCATATATCCAGAGATGATGATCCAGGGCTCAACAGTAAGGATTGTCAGCCTGTCCTGGACAGGTATTATCCACAGGTGGACATGTGGAATTAGCCCAGATTAATAAGCCCTGGCTTTACCTACAGTTACAGGGACAGGTGCCTCAAACAGTTAACATAGAGCCCTGAGTGATGATGTTAGTGGTGACAAGAACTAACAAGCCGTCTACACACATTCAGAGGCTTTGGGTACATGTGAAGATGCATGAGTACTGGGGTCACAGACTAATCTATCGAGCATCTGTGAACATTAGCTTCCATGTCATGTGTCGCAATACTAAATTCCTTGTGGATATATTAGCTACACATGTACAAATGATGAAGATATGCAAGATACTCACATATGAGTGGGGCTTGGGGTGGTTGGGTTGGGCAGGTACAAAAGCTGAAGAGATGGTTGGCAGTGGGCACTCACACGTGGGGGGATTAGGTACAAAGGATACCATAAGAGATTTTAGGTACTCGGGTGTGGGAAGTACAAAAGATAAGCAATGTTAGGTGCTCACATGGGGGATTATGTACAAAGGATGAAGTGATGTTAGATACTTGCATGTGGGGAGATTAGGTATAAAGGAAGAATATGTGTTAGGCACTCACATGTGGGGAAATTAGGTACAAAGGATGAGATGTTAGGTAATTGGATGTGGGATTAGGAACAAATGATGAAGCAATGTTAGATACTCGCATGTTGGGGGATTAGGTATAAAGGAAGAATATGTGTTAGGTACTCACATGTGGGGAAATTAGGTACAAAGGATGAAGAGATGTTAGGTAATTGGATGTGGGATTGGGTACAAATGATGAAGATATGTTAGGTACAAAGGATGAAGCAACGTTAGATACTCACATGGGGGATTACAGTATGTACAAAGGATGGAGCAATGTTAGATACTCACATGTTGGGGAATTATGTACAAATGATGAATAAATGTTAGGTACTCAAATGTTTGGGAATTAAGTACACAGGGTGAAGAGATTTTCGGTAATCGGATGTGGGATTGGGTACAAAGGATGAAGAAATTTTAGATACTCACATGTTGGACGATTATGTACATACTCGTATGTGGGGGAATTAGGTACAATGGGTGAAGAGGTACTCATGTCTGGAGGTGTTAGGTACCAGGTCCAATCAATATGAAGCTGTCACCTTCTAAAGCCCTCTTGGACAGGTTTGTCAATTAATGTAGGTGCCAACATACTTGGCCATTCCGATTTAAGCTGTGTACATTAATGACTAATGTTTCGTACTCTAGAAATTGAAGTTGACGCCTTGGTGCCTTCTGGGACTGGCTTGAAATATGGTGGCATTTCAGTTGCCGAGTTCAACATTGTAGTACATGATATTGTGATATTATTAATGAATATCCCATTATTTCTTTTAACAAGTTCCATGATTAATATTAATAAGGATAATACATTTTCAGTTATATGTTAATTAATCATCTCCCTGTTGGATTATCCACAAACACAGCTCTTTATAGTATAGGAATTTTGTTTTTAAAAATAATTGGTAGGAATATCATCATCAATTCATTCTAATTAAGTTATTAGTGTAGTTTGTATGATGTCAAAACTGTATATACTGGTATATATGCCGGGCTCTTGATTGCCCTGTGGGCAAGTAACTCAAAATGCTAGTCTGGAGCCCTAAATATTTCTTAAAATACTACTGTATATATTTTAAAAAGATTATTCAAACTTTTTTCAGCTGTATAGTTCTTCAGTAAATTACTCCTTAGTACATGTATACATAAACTAAGATTTGTATATTAATATTCCCCTTTGTTCATAACTTTTCACCACTATAATTCCTCAATGCAATCCATGAATAGACTTTTTTCCACATCGATCAAGGGAGTAAATTCTCTCTGCTGCACCATTCCCTCAGGACTAGGACATTTCCAATAAGCACCATTGAAATCTGTCCGCCATTGTCATATGTCCACCATTCCCATCATGCAACACTGCGCTTCCTTCTCCGCTAATTTTTAACAGGTGTGTTGCCCATTGTTAGATGAATAGAGAACATTAATTTGCTAGTGATTTGTCTACTGATTTAGAATTGGCATGCTGGTTTGAAAATCTTACTTTGTGCTAAATCAGAAATATTGTTTTGTGAAAGGTACATTTCTACAAATGGATATGTGTGCAACTAATTTGACATTAAGTCTCGTGAGTTTCATACTTTTCCTATTTGTTAGCAATATTATATGTATACGGGGAGCCCTCACTATAATGCCCTCATTATATGCACATGTCATAGGTATTATATCTGTGCCCTTCCAGGGGGCGGGATGTAGGGCAGCGGGAGAACTTTGGACTTGGGAGCAAAAGGTACCAAATTCAAATCCCGCCCCATGGGTGCCTGGCATCAATTTCTCTAAAGACATAACTCTAAAAAGTGGTACTATGAAAGAATATTGTCACCGCTGTTTCCTTCACATATCAGGTGATTCATCAAAAGAAATTATTGATCCGTAATCTTAATTCATATAAAATAAGAAATTAGATATAGGTTCACACAACACATTATTAATATTATTTTCATCATCATTAATATAACCAGGTTGCACGACCCTGGTTACAAAGATAACTATTGAGTGTTGCGGAATAAGTGCATCAGTAAATAACTTTTGGGTAGGCAAATCAAACGTCAGTAGTCTCGGATAGAAATTGTTTATCCATTGTATTGGTCAATGCCTTTAAATGCAGGTTTCTTTGTGGATTTATGAGAGAGCTTTGTGAAAGGATACCCAGACTTACAAACTGCTGGTCCTTTTGCTCAACATATACTTTTGAGATTTTCTAAACACTAGTTTGTATTTATGGTTAAACCCCTGACACAATATATATATATATATATATATATTGTGTAAAAAATAAATAATAATAATAAGAAGAAGAGGAAGAAGATTAATCTGTATCAAAACTAAACACCAATACAAGGTGGAACACTTCATATAGAAATAATGTCTGAAGCATTCGTAAAATATAACAATTCAGTCACATTCAAATGTGGGATATGTTGGAAAAATCTACCTGTCATTTTAATTTGTGCTTCCAAACTTTCCACTGTTTTCATTGCTGCAACTTTATATCCCCCTCCCCCCCCCCCCCCACACTCCTATGGCTGCATCAAAAAGATAACATTATGAATTTTAATAATTGAATCTTGATACCCCTCTGGCGAGGAGTTTGCAGCCAGAACTGTTATACTAGCTATACTTCAAGTTCTGTTGCTCCAAAAATGGCCAGCCTTGGGCTACTTTTACTCTCCTGCAGGATATTCCCTCAAGAACTGTGAACCATTCCAGTAGATTAGCCCAGTGCTGTTTGTCTTTGAGGCTGCCATTCCGTGTCAGCTGCACTTTAGCAGTCAATTCACTTCTCAATGGCTTCAGGGATGTATTTATATCTAGCATATTCTTATCTTTACCTAGATTGTGGATATTATTGTTTATACTTGAATTTGCAAATTCAGTCTGAAAGCATTTAACACATTATGACTTTTTCCTCTTGACATAAGTGTTGCTATTCATCTGTGAGTTATGGTTATTATATATTTTTTTGAAGTTCTATCTGTTATTACTAGATTATTAATATTATAGGTGATTTACGAATTTTGCTAGTTTCTAGACATAACATTATAAAAAATATATTTGGTATATTTAAAAAATGTAGACAGAAGTATGTCTACAAGCTAATCTCTTATCAAGTGTTTTAGGTAGTGTTATCTTGACTTTGTCTATGGGTTTTGTGTATACTTGTATTTGTAATATCGGTGCATATTTTTGCTGATAAAAACACATGGAACTCTGGCATGTGCACCATAGGTAGTGAGTCTATGAATACTCAAGTACTAAACATGAGTACTTGAGTACTCTTGGCTGGGGAAGGGCAATGGCTTGCAAGTATGCCAACATACTCACACACTCATTCTCAGCTCATTGTAAGTGGTCCAATTCAGAAAACGGTTTCCCAAAAAATATACTTTCTTGTATGTATAGTATAGATTAAGTGTATTTTTTAATAGATACACTTAATAGCTTCACCAAACCTGAGAATGGCTGATCCAGATAGTACATTTCTCATTAGAATTGCTTTTCACGATAATATACTACAGTGCCCCCTCGATATAACACGGTCCGAGACACAGTGGATTCGGATACAAGGATACGTTGATCCCATTTTAAATTTTCATTGTTTCCCTGCAATATTGTATAAGATGGGTACTATAATGCGGGGGGTATATCATGGACCCCAACTTCAGCGTTGTATAGAGAGGACACTGTAGTAGTAGATAAAATATTATTTGTCAGTTATGTTATGTAAATACATGAATCTGAACAATTGTCATTAATATTTTAATGTAATAATAATTCATCTACAGGGGTATGATATCTATAATTTCTTTACTGCATTACTATATACAATCCTGTGGTTTACTTTGGATTCTGACCTGCGAGTGTAACATATATTAAATATAAGGAGAGGAGTTAATATATATAGAATGCTAAATTCGATTCAAATTATCGTGGTGGTGCAGTGGTATTTTGTCTACCATACAGCGATGGAAAGGTTTTTGGAAGTACAAACCTGATTTTAGGTTAGGTATGTCAAGTGAATGTCCTTTGCAGTGTGGCTAAGAACTTGTCCAAAACAACCATACATATCTGTAATAGTATGCCTTTAAGCAGAGTTTTATTTTCACAACTATAGTTGTTACTTTAGCATTAGGTTAAAGGTTTAATGTTTACATATCTCTGTAACACTAGATATTCTAAATGATTTATTTTGTTTGATTAAATTTGATTAACATTTGTTTTATGTTTCTTACATGTGCATGTACACTGTACATGTATGTATGTGTGTATAAGATATAGATCTATTATATTTGTCTAAATTAATATTAGATCCTTTTGTTCACTTGCAATGGTCAGAGAGGTCAATTTCAGTATTTAAGCACACGACTTAAATTATTTACAGTCACGGGACTTTTCTATGTCATAAATCTGTATTCTAAGTAGCATAGGCTTTAATAAGTTACCGTGTATGTGATGCCTCATACATGTAATGTAAATAACCCTTTTATTTGTTGAGCGCTTCAATCAATGTTGGTCTAAGGGAAATAACTCTTCAGATACTGTTACTTATTCTGAATCATTAATGTTCGGTACCGATATCCAACATCCAACTCAACTGAAGAAAAGATCGCAACTACTAATTTTTTACTGTAAATAATGGGAAGGAATGGAGTCAGAAATAGTAGGCCTAAATCTATTGTATAGTAGATTATCTTTATATAATTTATTGTTTTTAGACTTTTAGTATATACTTTATATGGGCTTTCTTTTAGAGTAGCTGCAGTTCTGTACAGTGTAGCTAAGAAATGCCTCTTTTTACTATGTTGCTATCTTATAGGTGCACATATAGATAGCAATATAGTAAGAGGCATTTTGTTAGCTACAGAACTACAGCTAGGTTTTAGAGACGCTTTCAAAATACACTTAACATCACGGCTTGATATACTAATATAATCTATTAGTATATGAACTAAACATTACTATTTTATGTAAAATTGTATGCATGTATATTATTGGCATCGTGTAGGTAACTATTATAAAATAAAGATATATCTGTGATTGTATCATTTAAAAATATAAAAACTGTTCAGTCGCAAGTGCCTGTGATAATGTTATTGTATACTAATACTTGCATGTAATAGTAAATACTATAGATAGTCTTGCATATAGAAGTATCATACATATATTCTATACTATAATTAAAGTATTAGTCAGTCCCGCGTCTGGACCTACAAAGCTGTAACCAGCATATATCGAAGTATCCAATCAGTTTGCAGATGGTGTCGATGTATCTAAATTTAGGCCTTATGCAAAACCATGCCATACACGTACGATAAATATAGAGGACTTCTACAACGCTGACGAAATATTCCATCTAAGGAAGCACATCGTCAATGATAAAACTATGGCAATATCAACACACACAAAAATGCACTTGCATTTAGGAAAGTACAGTAATATAATTATATATAACATAGTTCAAGTAGGCTATTAATAATTACAGGTCATATAATCACTAGATTTTCGTGGATATGCAATGTTTATGCATGAACATGTCTAGTCCTACAATAGCCAATACACTATGTATAAGAATAATAAGAAGTCGGACGCGAGCGTCAAATTAACCGGAAAGGGGCGTGGTATGGTCGTGTACTGTGTCGTAGTAGCTATTTCTGCCCTTGTGATTTAACGATCCCGTCATCAACATCAGTCTGGGTATCCTTTCACAAAGCTCTCTTATACACTAAGAGACCATAGCGCTCTCTTAGCAGTGCACTAAATGTCGGCAAAGAGAGCGCTATGGTCTAATAAGAAAGCTTCGTGAAAGGATACCCAGTGTATCGTTTCGCGAAGCTCTCGTAATCCACTACTAGACCGTAATGGTCTCGTAACTGCACGAGCGTAATGTATTAGAGATAGCTACGAGAATGCTTATGGTCTAGTAGTGGATACGAGAGCTTCGTGAAAGGATACCCTGACTAGTAACGTGAGATCTCTCTCTAGCGTTCTCTGCTGACCATAGTGTATTTTCTTATGAGTACTATGGTATGAAGTGACCATTGATATACAATAAGTAGCTAATGGTCAGCAGGAATAGCTAGAAGAATCTCGAGCTGACTACATTGGCTATGGACCCCTCAAGTATATATACGTTGTCCTGTATAATCCTGCGGCCCCGTTGTGGACGGATGATTATTATTATTATTATTATTATTATTATTATTATTATTATTATTATTATATTATTATTATTATGTATTGTATACATTAATTACTACTTATTATTATAGGCCTACATATATCAATTATTACGTATTATTATCATATATTAATGTTTACAGTTGTCGCGTATAGGTAAAATATTCCCGCTGTGACGTAAACAATACTTCATTTATTCATTCATAATTATTACTAGACCTAATGCTATTTAAATGTAGGAATTCACTGTATTTTAATTTACAATTGGTAATATAGATTGGTAGTATTCTATGTCGTAATCTTTTTATTACCAATGCAAATTACGTATATGTTGACTGTGCCGCAACGTGCGTATACATTACATTACATGTACAGTCACACTGAGTCAATATACCTGTCAAGACAATGGCATCTGTGACATGATACCGCATGGCATCAGTCGTATCTGAATATTAAATCAGGTGGGGTGGGGCCGCTTACGTCAACAGCAGCTTGCAACACTAATGTTTACGGGCGAGAAGCATTTTGTGTATGAGTGTGTGTGTGTGTGTGTGTGTGAGTGTGGGTATGTGTCAGTTCGTGTGTGTGTATACATAATTTATAGCGATACCTTTATCCAAATGCAACTATGCAACTTTATCTATTTATAAAAACTATTGGCATGTCACGCTCTGAGGAGAATCTTATTTCCTCCGACTGTCCTGTAGTATGATTATATACCTCTGTGGATTCCACTCCATTGAACATTCCTCAAGAATAGCTATACTATATATTATATTGTTCAATGCTGACGTCAATATCTATGGTCACGAGCGAAAACTGCGCTAAATATATACATGACGTTGTGAAGGTGTGTGCTTACTTTTGTGTTTTCTGTTTTAAATATAATATATAGTAGCTGTGTACCTACATTCATTCTTATAATTATATTGTTATTTACACAAAGTATAGACATACACTACATACAGATACACTGTCATAGATAGCAACCCTCGATATAATGTTTATTAATAGCCTATTCTGTAATCCCATCAAACGGACACATTTAGTGATCGAGCTGTATAAATTCACGACTGACCTATATATTAGATCATAGAAAATAGGATATAAATTGCGGTTTGTAGTTTCTCTCTCTCTCTCTCTCTCTCTCTCTCTCTCTCTCTCTCTCTCT
>JAUTBQ010142626.1:0-14982 GCA_032361185.1 Lepetodrilus ovalis | reverse complement strand
ATAAATGCATGCAATTTTGTGTGAATACATATAATAAATCTTAATTTTCTTTCATCAAACTCATGCCATTCTATCTGCCAATTAAAGGGAATAATATTGTCATTTCAGGCTTTTAAAAAATTGGCCTAGTGAACCGAAATTCAATGAAAATTTCAGTCATTTCGCAAAATGACTGGTTTCACAACCTGACTGTAACATATATACGACTAATTCACTGTAGTATAGCCTATTTAAAGTATTAACTAATATAATAGGAAACAGTGTTACAGGATGTCCCCACCCCTGTCCACCCCACCCCCAGCCCAATTACTTTTAATTTACTACCAATTCAGCGAAGTTGTGTTGCAATGTCATCTACCCGTACTATACTTTCAATGTAACCCTAAAGAAAAGTATAGTTATGATAACGATAACCGAACATACTACAGTATGCAGTTGTTATATTGCTGTACTTATATCCACGTGTGTTAATTAACTACATTGGTCATTCATTATAATTTTCTTGAGATGTTAAGTTAATTCATAAATCAACGCAGAAGTTTACTAATCTCATTTGATTATTTGTTATTGTCATCAAATATTTATTTTACGCAGTAAATATTGGATTCTTGCCATTTAAACTATACTCTTATTACAAAATGCTTGTCATCCCCATAGTCACTTTATAATAACGCTCTACCTTCGATGTTATTAGGTATTATGTGCTGAATATACCTGCATGATTATACTATTATATTTTAACGCTTTTTTGGCATAATTGTTAATACATATACAGTATACACGTAAAAAATTAGTGTCCACCGATAGAATGGTTTGCAATTTGATAAAGCAAATACTTAATTTAGTTACGAATGAGAAATCTTCCGAAGAACAAAGTCGTAAGCCTTTTATGTTCAGTAAAACACGACAAGCAATAGCAAATAATGTATGGGTGGCATCCACTCTTGGCAAGAGTTATAAATTAGAAAAATGATAAATATTTACTTCTAAAAATATATTTTTTGTGATATTATCTGATAACAAAATGCATTTAATATATGGTTACTAGCGGGTGCGCAACTGTTATCTTTTAAACCACCTGAATTTATTCTGCCACAGAAAGAATACCTCGGATCTACCCGATAGTAAACGAAAACTATACACCATAGCGTGAATATTGTACGTGAGTCGATTTCTAAATGCCTTCAGTTGAAATATTACCCATCGCTTTATGACCCTGAACACCAGTAATAAAAAAAAAGTAACAAATAGGTCAAATGCACGGATACTACTGAAGAACAATGTTCAATACCAATGCCTACCCGGATGCTTACAGCGAGCTTTCAGGAAAGGAAAGGAAAATAGTAGTTCATAAATTATCCTAACAACGCATATATTTACAATTCTAATTCATCGCTAAATCAAAATCTTCGGTTTATATATTTAATCTTCGGTTTATATATTTATATTTAATGTGTATTTTCTTCCATAATGCTACCCGGTCAAACTGGACATTTAAGGAAAATATATACTAACGTAGTAGCTGTCTTATTCTTGTACCACCTTGGATACAGTAGTTTTATGTAAATATACTTCAGATACTAGTATCAATAATACCACGCCTGGTACACGACACGCACACGAGGTACCAGCTGTATTGGTAGCATTATCTTCCACTGCATAATAAATACGTATTATTAACACGATTTGCATTTCCAAGTATAATACATTTTGTTTTACATTACTAGCCAAACTGAGCTGTAATATTACTTCCCGTTGTTTATTTCATAATTTCATAATTCATTTTTAAGTATAAATATGATATCATTATATGAACATTCGCAGAACAGAACTATATTTCAATTGTATGCTGTTTCTGATTAGATAGTGCTAGCGAATCAATAATGTTGAGATATGTTAAAGATATAAGGGAACATTCCTAGTAGGAAGGGACAGTTAGAAGTTTCCCCAGTATGTGTAACTAACTTGTCAGTACGTGTGACCAAGTTTGCAGACAGACTGGGAAACATATTTACCCTAAGAAGGAAGTCTATTTTCATTTCAGTATTTATGTTTGACAATAGTTTCGTGTCGCAAAAGTACGAGAAGTAGTGTTATAGTGTACGAAATAGCAGGACAAACGTAAAATGGAAAGTGCATGACATTTGATCATATTTCAAACTACTATTATTTAGAATTCTACAAATCCGATTAATTTTTAAAATAGAATTAATATGTCTAATAATACTGCATCATGAATGTGATACTTGTCGGTATTTGTATGCTTGTTAAACTAGTAACAGTTGCGTTTAATTTCACACGGTATGAAATAAATATTAAATACACTAATGTTTTAGATTTCCTTCGCGGGCAGCAAAGCAAAGGACTGAGAACCGGATTTGGGTTCTGAAGCATGTAACGATATGAGCAGAATCGCTCTCGTTTTGATTAAATGATGAAGGCCATAAACTACCGTAGTATTATTCAACGTAGTCACAATCTAGTATGACAATCTACGCCATGGAAAATGTGTTGTCGCGACAAGTTCCCCTCTTCGCTAACTCATTGTGTTAGTCTTTTCTATTAAGTGCCAATCTTGTCTTGCGTCTCTGTGCAGTAATATACTGCAGTGTGTCGCCAATAGGTAATGTCTATCTATCTCTCATCGTAATAAATAAACAACTAAGCGTAGACACCTGACAGCAATGGAGCCTCGGTCTGCTGGGTAATGACTACGACTGGAGTTGGTTGACAGCGGGTTGACAGCGGGTTGACAGAGGGTTTGACCATTGAGTCTACTACGAATAAGGTTCTCATATATAGGGGGAGATCATCAAAATTTGCCAGCGATTTAAGGAATTGATTTTGAACATTAGGTTGTATTGTCTGTACGTGTCGAACCGACATGTGTATCTGCTATGCGCCCACGCGGTTTGTTATTTAGCCAGTAAATGGACTAAAGCGTTGGTCAACAGAGCCAGTTCTGGTTCATCATGTGGCCCGTCTGACCGACTGTCATCAACCAAATGACGATGTATGCGAACTCGCACCTCTGAGGCTGTTTGGCCAGCACCATCACTCATAGCCATCTGGGAACCTTGGCCTACCACAGATGTACTTACTATTCCGTACTGCATCTAAAGAAGTGAATGCAGGTATACCTACGATCTTTAACTTAAATTACTTCCTTGGTGTCAAGCTATGTTAGGAAATACGTTTTGCTGTGTACAATGTAGATGTTATTGTTAATTGATGATGGGCCATGATGAAGAGTCTTAATTTAAAGATTTGAAAAAGGATGTCATGTTTTAAATTATTGTCATGGTGACATAACCAGGAAAAAGTGTCTTAACTGTCACCAGAGGCAGAGGGGTAATACATGATATCGTTAAAGTTGTATCATACTTTAAGGAAATGGACAATTATGTGTCACCCTGACCTCGCGTGTATCAATAGCTAAGGATGGAGATTAGTGCTTCCATCCAAATGTTTACATAGCAATACTACAATATCCCATTGACGTATAAATATTTCTAATTGTTAAAAAAAAATGTGTCGTGCAATGGCCGCAAACGTCGAAACCTACCTTCCGTTTTTTGTAACAATCATCTCGTTTGTAAATTCCTTGAATTTTCCCCACAGGTCCTTGTCTTCGAGTTTGACACTCAGCTGACGCTCGGTGGGGTCGCCCTTTTCACTCCCCACTGTCATTTCTGTATCGACAGCATTCAGTAGATGGTTGATGTCTATGTGTCCCTTCATGTCTCCTGTTGGGGCACCCTGTGGGCTGCACGCGGGTCCGGACAGATCGCACGAGGGCGCTGAATCTAACATGAGAGAGGAAGGAAGAAGCAAGGGTTTCGTCTGAGTGTCCGCCAGTGTGGAGAGCTGAGGCCGTTGCACCGTTCCGAGCTGCTAGCTGCTAAATGCTCGACTCAATGAGGTTACATTTGTTTACAAACTTGTAATTCAACTACGCACGACCGTGGTGGGATGTCGCTGTGCTTGGAACCGGTGGGCCTCGCAGCCAATCGCCTTTCAGAGAGGGCGTGACCTGTCCGTTGAACCTCGCCCGTGATTGGTCGCCGGTTTCTTTTTAGCTGTGATTCAGTCGATTGTCTGTGTAAACAGTAAAGGGGAAAAAACGAAAAAATAATGAAATCAAGAGTAAGTGTATCGAAATCCGGTGAAATCCTAAAAGGTGTCAATCCCCGGGCTATCGGCTTAGCGTTACCTACAGACAGTGTCGACGGCATGTACGATCTACTCGCGCACAGGAACCCAAGGCAAACCCCTTACCTCCGGTATAGGCCAGATTCGAACCCGGAACGTGCAAGTTTGCCTAATAAAAAGATAACGTTTTTGAAAGTAAGCCTTTCACATAATGTGCAATTGTGGCCAAAGTTGGTTCTTCTGTTTACTGATCCTTCTCCTCCGGTCCAGTAATGAGCTTATGGAGTCTTAGTCGGCGGGGGAGACAGCTCTACCACGGAGCCATGTCCCTCCCGTCCTGGTGAAACTGTTACAACCCTCCTGGTCGCCTCTGCCCAGTGTGTCCGCCATGCCATTCAACACCACGTTGGTAAAAGTGTCAAATTGTATTCTACTTTAGTAAGACAGAGAACGAAAAATAAAAAAAATAAAGGTAGCTTCCGCGAACTGCAAATTTGTCACAAACGAAAGTTTCACGTTGTTGTTCTACATATTACAACTTTGAAAATAGTGGTAGGGATAGTCGCAGTATATGGTTAAAACAGATTAGTGAAAATTACGTTGCTAAAAATAGTCTTTGTTTTGAATGAATACGTAAAAAAATATTTTGGATTTTATACATATGCCATCGTATGCATTTATATTTAGATGAATGTCTACCCTGACAATATACACTTCTTAAGTTCTTTAAATATTATGGCGATATGCTACTGCTGATTACTAAAGTTGTTGCTTTTCGTGTCAATAATTGTAAAGCATTAATTGACTAATACTAGTAGAAAGAAAGAGAAATACTGCTTCTGATTTCATATACTTGGCGCCTTTCGAATTCATTCCAATCACAACATCAGGAGCTATATTCCTTTTACTCAAAATGTGTCTGGGCGTCCTAACGGTCAGTAAGTGGACGGTGGCGAATTGTGACCGTAAAAACAATACGCCAAACAAACCCAATTAACTCCAAAGACGATGGTAATTGATTACGAATATAGGTTTCCCTATTCTGAAACGGATTACCGGCGTTCCCCCGACAACCACTGAGATCTGTCAGTGGCCCGTTTCATACCCTTTGTATGGTTAATTTAAGAACGTATAGCTAAAAATGTCACCCACGTATGATACGACTCCCATGACAATATCAACTGTTCCAGAAAGTATTGAGACACACTGATTGGAAATGTTTATATCGCCGGGAAAACTACTCAACTACTAAAATTAATAATTTGAACTACCTCGTCATACAAACTGAATTTTATATATAAAAGGTCGAAAATTAAATTTTATATTCCATGAAACAAATACGATCGACGTGGCATTCCCGAGGTAAAGTGTAAATACCGTGGCTAGTAAGTTGGTGTGAAAATTATCGTTTTCCTGAGTCGTTTACCGTTTCTCACAGTTATCGTTTAACAGCGATAAATATGATCCTAATAGTTTATTAAAATGTATAGCACATGCATGTTTCATTACACTTGATATTGCACAATAACACTGAAGATATATCATTATATGCCCAGTAGAAATTGGCTTACATACTCGTGTATTTTAATTTGTAACTGATTGTAACCGTCCAGAAAATAGATGCTAGCTATGATAGAAAATGTCCCTGTGTTAATTTTACTCAATTAATCAGTCACACCGCGATGAGTACATAAAACACTGAGTTCAAATATTGTTTTATGTGATGTTTAATTTGCTATATGATTAATTTACTGAATTGCAAACTAATATTATTGGCATTTACTATCGTACATACTTCTGGCTAAAAGTATGTTTATTCCAAGCTTTCTTATATTCCAAAAGTATTTCATATTGAATTATTAAAATAGATAACACAATAAGTGTCAAATTTAATATGGTAAATACTCTTGAATGTATTCAAATCAACAGGAGAGAATATGTACATTATGTTATCAGTGAATAGATGTCTAACTTGCTATAATATCGATTATAATGTATCTATATATGTTTCTCACAGCAAATGCTATCGATAGGCATATAATTTAATCAAGCGCACGCGTGACAATCACCAACTACTATAAACAATCTGGAAATACTTTTATTTTTGAGCCTGTGAGTGCAAAATCATAAACGTCGCTTAGAGGTACAACAATGTGTGTGGAAAAAAAAATATCTTAAGACGCCCACGTGTAAAAAGATGAGGTTACATACATTTCACACTGGGATATTTTTTGTAACACCTTTTATGGAAAGTTGCAATAATTTATTGTGACATTTGATGAATTTAAACGAAACAGATGGTATATTTTAGGTTGAAAATACGTCGTCACACGGCGATTGGCGATCGATTTCGTCTGGATTATAACTAAAATTAATTATTTTGAATGGAGGTCTTAGCGTTATTTTAAATGCATTTATTTTATGTTGATTATCGTAAAATATGTCTCAATATTATATACTACACGTAGTATGCATACTGACAAGTAACAATCAAGCAAAACTAGTTTACAATGTTGTGAATGAAGTAGACATACAATTGCATTCTTCCTTTGAATTTCCGGGAACCATAAATCACTTTCCACCGTGTTATATCATTCTTAGTAAACATCAAAACTAATTGTTATCATCGTAAAGGTGGATAACATGTGTCCACTTTTTTCCTCACCTCTACACCCTCGTAATACCACACCACTGACTCTTCCGGTCATAACTGAGACAATACGGGGCATCCCCACGACATATGTCCCTCTGGTTTCTCAGATCTCACCCTCCATTCTCTGTTTATCGCTTTATTATCAATCCCTATAGATAGTTAATTAAGTTTGCAGGTCGTTAAGCATTACGTGTAGGTAGTGTTTGGCAATTTACATATCTAACTATGGACATATGTCATTACACAACGCTCAATATATTTGCCGGGTTAACAAATTAACAGCCCCAGCTGAATGTTCTATTCCACAGTTCAAATAGAATACGTAGTATCTTAGTTTTTCATCCCTCATTAAATAGTTTTTATATTACCTTTCTAACCAAATTATGTTGCTATTTTTTTTTATCAAAATATATTGTATTATTTTTGCAATATGTGACCAATTTCTAGAGATAAACTTACGTAACTAAATTTAGTTAGATCTGAGGCTACAAATAAGTGTATCGTTAACAAATGTAGGGACATTTGTAAATTTATATTATAAGTTGCTTCCATTGTTAACGTTCAGATCATATTACAAGGTAAATAATACATACAATTTAGTTTACTTTAGAAATTCCATTCATAAAAAACTGTTATGATCATAGATTCAAATATTATTTTTACAGATTTCATATTGAAACCGTAACACATTTAATGGTTATGTTAGTAACTACTTGTAACCTCACCTCACAGATACTTAACGAATCAGATGCCTTTTTACATTATTGATCATATATTTTTGCTCAAGTGATAACTATGCTACAAATAGTTTAACTAGAGAACCAGTGCATTAGCTACTAACAACGGTATTAATGTCACAGGACCTGCCAATCCTCGGATTCGAACCAGAGTTTCTGGATTGTGAGTCCAACGCTCTGTCGACTGAGCCAAATGGATATCCTCGCTAGAAAAGACCAGGAAGAGCATTTTATATCACACCCTGCTACATTAACTACTACATTAACTACTCCGAAAACGTTTGGATATAAGATACATGTAGTTTAATATACATCTGTGTTCTATATATTCTTCAGATGTATCATGCACGTTCTTTTTCTATTCGACAGTAATCAATGCATATGCTATCTGTGAAGTGTACGTTAACACGAAAAAACATCCTTCTAATACACTATTAAGTACTTGTCGACATTACCTACTCGTCATATAACAAGATATTGCGTATATGGCGCTACACGGGGATAACTTTCTCGTACCTAGGTGTCTATGGGTGGTTTGGTAGGTGCGACAAGGGGTTCACCTCTGACGACTTCATTTAGGAGCTAGTTCTTCAGACTTGTACAACTCGCCGTAATCATCTCCTCTCGCGCAGACACACACTTATATGTTGTCAGTGAGGACGCCATGAGTTATTAAATGGAACACTAAAACCATATCCCAATAAAAAGATGAAAGATGCGAATATGTAGTAAATAGCAATGGAGACAGACGGCAACCTTGTCGTATTCTCCTGAGTGAATTTTTGGATTTATACTACATGCATCATTATAGCTGAGTATACTTAGTTGTCAGAGCGTTATGGATTGTATAGGGAGACTAGTCTCATGATGTCATCGGACTATCTATGTATTTTCGTCGTTTACGTCACATTCTTGTAGTTAATGATGTCTAAATACTATCTTGTAAATACACTGTGTACCATGAATTCCAATGAATTTGTTTAAATTATTTATTTTGTATTTATTTTGTATTTACTTCTTTTTAAAAGCTACAGCACAAATAATGAACCTGGTTTTTTTCACATATACATATAATGTGTCCAATGCAATTTGATATGATATGCTTTGTAATAGGTTAAAGAGTCGATGGAATTTAGTGGATGGTATTGATACTAATAATACTACACACACTGTACTACGTACATAGATGTTTCTTGCAATCTGTAGTATTTGGAGAAAAAAATCGAGACATTGCGCTTTATAAATGGACTATTACTATTAATATTAACTTGTTTCTCAGTGTAAAATGAGTGGTTAATGTTTTTGTACACTTATGATATATAATTAACCTAAATAGTTCGCTATGCTAAATAGTTCCTAAGTTGGAAATATTTATTTTATTTTAAAATTAATTGCTTGAAATAGTGATTATTAAATAATTATATATTAGTTCGCTTTAAATTCATCTAGTGTTGCAGATAAGAGAAAGTTCCCTGTTTTTTTCCCCTGTTTCGCATTAGTTTGTTCTGCAGCTAGTTACGCGGCGGCTGTTTTCAATTAAGTGTGAGTACTAGTATTATTTTTACTAAATCTATGGCGTCTATGCGGGTCGAGACATGCATCAGTTTGTGATACTAACGAATTAACTGCTAACCCAACAGTTTCAATGATGAAGGTCAAGTGTTAAAGTCTACGTGGGCTAAGTAACATAAACAAATCAGACACAGACATTTGATTTTATTGTTGTTTCGATCATCAGACTACTTTTTAGTAGTATTATTTGTACCGTTTGACATTGTAGGGCACATACTATATTATGTTCAACCAGTAAGTGCATACATTGCACACGATAATTGGTATGATCACCTCAATTTCAATCAGTTCTTGGCATCGTTGACCCATTGATAAAACACCAAAGTTTTTTTTCTCAAGAAAGCTATCGTCAAACTGCTATAAGTAAAATACTTTATGATAATACCCTCAAAGCACTATTATTTAAAAAGTGAAGTTAAATATTTTAAAATGTGATTGTATATGGATGTGTGTTTGTGTGCGTGTGTGTGCGTGCGTGTGTGTGTGTGTGCGTGTATGTGTGTCTGCATGCGTACGTGCGTTCGTGCGTTCGTGCATGTATGTATGTGTGCGTGCGTGTGTGTGTGTGTTTGTAGTTGTCCAGCAGGTACATTTGGACGAAACACAGGCGATATATATACTTATTATTATCCGGCTATGCATAGGGACATAACACAATCCATATCCATATCTCCGTTTGGTACTTTTTGGACATTGGAGCATAGATAGAAATACTATTAGAAAAGTCAACCATTCAGAGATTTCCTCGAAGTTTAGGTCATGATAGAATGTCATCAGCGAATTTTGTTTGACATTACAATTACGACAAATAGATACAGCATGTCCCATTTAGTAATGCCACGGCAATGTCATACAATTAAATAAATGAGACGATTACAAATGAAAAATAGTACATCTTCAACCCCTTGTGTTTACAAGAGTGTGAAAATAATCGGTCAATTCACAATTTTTGTTGTATCGCATTCGTAATGTCTAATCAGGTAATCAAGTTAACTGTGAAGCTGGCATGGCGTATTCAACTTATATGTTAAACTTTGTATACAGTTAGTAAGCGTACATGATTTTCGGATTTGTAAATTGAATAGCGTTAATCAAATAAAGTGAATCAAATTCTTCATATCTGACAATATTGTTACATGTCTCCAATTTACCCATCTTCCACTTTAATTTTCTTATACCTACAAACACACACACACACACACACACACACACACACACACACACACACACACACACACACACTATTTTGTTCTTCTCTCTCTCTCTCTCTCTCTCTCTCTCTCTCTCGTTTTGCATCTATTTCATTAAATAGTGTTTTATTTCTATCTTTTGGCAAAATAATAAGCATTTGCATCCTCCATGATGTTGATCTAACAGCCAGCTTAGCGGAAACCCGATAATCTTTAGATGTCGATTCATATTCTTTAATATTTCATAAAGTATATATCAAATGTAGCAATATGTGTTCATTTTCGTGACAAGTGTGTCATTTAATGCCTCGTATGTTCAAAGTAGGCATATACATATTTCACCAAGTTGTCACATGCAACGCGCAATTCACAATTACATGTCGCTTACAGACGTACGCATCAAACTCCGATAGGAAGGCGATACACAGCATCTATGCGCCGGTAACTTGTCCTCCTACGAAAATAATTAAATAGTATTGATAATGCGATCATCAGTCCGGCGACATGCATAGAACCTATCATTTACTGAATCCAACTCCAGAAAAAGTCAATGGCCGGGATCTGGTTTCAAAAACACATTTTTACAATCACAATCTTTGAGAATCAATGTAAAGCGATAAAGGATCTTCAGTAAAGTTCAATAAATGTGTAATAGCTACGGGTAGGCCAGTATACCTTGGCTAGAGGAAATGCAACCTATTCAAATACTAACAACAAGAGTATGTGTTTTGTAGTTTGGGGCTATAAGAATGAATGCCATTTTTAAAAGTGAGTTTATCTACTTCTTTGTGTGTGGTATTTTGTTTTTAAATTAAAATGTTCTTCAATTTTAAATCATCTGTTATTCCATGTTTGATCATGCTAAGATTCGATTGCCATAAACGGAAATAGAGCCCTGGTGCACTGTGTCTACTTTAAAATAATATGTCTAGGAATGACAGCGTTATTAAATAAATAATTATAGGTAAGTTGTACATATTATTTACTAGGCACATTTCTCAAAACGTTTAGTTCAGTTAAACATGCCTGATATACTATGATTCTAAGGTTATTTATTTCACAAGAAAAGCCAGATTTCATCAATATGTACGCCAATCAATATAACTGAATGAAAGTGTTGTATTAAACTGGAACATTTTACAATTGTTAGACACCTATTAATATACACTACCTCTATGGAGCACGTTAATTGTGTGTGCACATTATTGTACTCACACTTCGCTAATCTACTTCAGTTTTATTACATGTAAAATATTTGTTAACTAATATTAAATAATACAATAACACATTGCTATTAAAATTCAGGTTTAAAACGAAATTGAAAATAAATGGTTAAATAATATTATTTTAGAAAATAACACACGACAGACAGAATAATGCTGCTTAAATGCAAGATTAATCCGCTTCATTAATTATTATTATTATTATTATTATTATTATTATTATTACATCTATCATCCTATTTATCATCATTAATATTGTTTATATTTACTTAATACGTTTCAAACTTTTAAATCTTTTATTACAGTTTATTTTTATTGTAATAAATAAAGCAATTAGATCTATATGCTTTTATTTCAACGTTTTTTTAGATTTAATGTGGTTTTTCTTTGTGTTTTTCTTTTTAAATTTGTGTGTTTTTTTCCATCCGTGTGTGTTTACTATTATTTGGGGAGGAGGTAGGTGTGGGGTGTGGAGTAAGAACACATGCATGTTTAATTTTGTAACAAGCATTATCATTTTGTAACAAGCATTATCATTGATTATAGCAATCAACATTATAGACTCACGAAAATAAGTTAAAGGCTGAAGAACATCTTACGCCTGTGCACATTAATTTTTGGCGTTCTGCGTTGTTAAAATAACAAAGCTAAATGTATAAGTGCTATTGCAATTATATTGTTTTTTTATCTACACTTTAATACTAATACTATGCTTGACATTTTAAATACTAGTAGTTTGGCAGTGAAAACGTGAAGGAAATTTTACACCCAATATTGTTTTAATAAAATAAAAGAAAAAGAAAAAACCGACGTCGATTGCGTAATTTTACTGTGTAGTAATTATACAAATCTGTGGGAGGCGTGTTTATAGACTATGCACGTACGTGCTAATGTATACAATCCCTATTAGTCTAAATTAGACGCAATCCAGTTGATATGGCTTGAAGGCATCAAAGCAAATACGGTAAGTTAATAGCATCAATAGCCGACAGAGGAGTGTCGATAAAAGAAGTTCGAATATATATAGTTATACATAATAGAAACAGGAATTGGAAACAATTTCATCTGTGGGCTGAATTGATAGTTGGTTTAGTGTCTGAAACGGAGATAAACATGTGGTATTATGTCGGTTACGATGGTAAGAGACTACAACATGAAAGTAGTATAGTTCTATGTGGAATGAGCATACTGATATATTTCTAGGCATATATGTTCTCAAAAAATATATTTATAAACTATTTGGTATTATACAGTATAACCAAGCCCAAGATCTAAGATGTTATTTCCACAGGAATAAAAAAAAGAGTAAATCAATCAATAGCCACAAGCTAGGTAATTATCAAATGGTTGACAACATGTGTATGTTACACCAGTTATTACCAATCTTAACCATTACAAGGCATGTCCATAACAATTTTTTTTATAATCATGTATCTAGACTAACTACCCATGCTGGTACACCAATCTTAACCATTACAAGGAATGTCCATATAATCATGTAACTAGACTAACTACCCATGCTTATGCATAGTTAGATCATCACACTGGTACATCGAAATCCTAAATTCTAGATAAAAATTTTGTAAATACTTTGTATAATATATGTGTAAATGTTTAAGACACAATAATAAACTATTGTATTGGTATTAGTACATACATATAACTGGATCAACTGTGCCAATTGGTGCATACACACCTTACAGTACAGCGTATACACCGTGCACCTTGTTTCTAATAACAATGACTTGTTATTATGCTACCGTTTTAAATAGTATCGTGTCCAGGGACTATCCATTTGATATATACATGTAAGGGCGGTGTGTTTTGCACAGATATAATACATAATCTTGTTTAATTGTAATCATGTCAATATGTGAAAAGTTTCACTCAATGCAGTCCAACATTCGTCCTCGAACATTCGGAGTGGCTATCGTCGCGAACAATCAATCAATGAATCAATGTATAAAGCGCAGGTATCCAGCTATAGGTTATAGGTTATAGGTTATAGGTTATAGGTTAACTGCTCAAAGACGCTTGGAGCATTGGGTCTCTGCTGGTAATAATAATAATAATAATAATAATAATAATAATAACAATAGTAAAATGCTTCTTCAATAGCTCAAACAATCCACATCACTAAGGGGCATGCTCTGAGCGCTTCAGTAATAGTAGGGAATTGATATAGTACAGTATATAAAAATAGCTATGTGAAAAAACTGTATATTAGTATATACAGGGTCCAGTTATTTCGTTCTTCATTGTACATATTTTAATATTTATACGTAAATTAGACACATTTCTACCTGTACTTTCCAGATATGAATCATGATAACCTACATTATCATGTGTGCATCAAGTGAATAATACATATATATATTAATAACATAAAGTTAATTGTACATGCATTTCTAATCAAAGGATATATAGAGAATATTTCATGTGTCTAGTGAAATAGCATGTATCTCTCATCGAGTGACGTGGGAAAGGAGATATTTTCACGAGCCAGATATACACCCCACCCGTATTTAACGTAAAATACTTCACTCGCTGAAATTCTACACAAATATTCTGCACGCCAATTTGTTCAAATTATCCACCTCTGATATATGTCTGCAATATAACCACTTGTATTTAAACTAATTGAAAAATATATATTTCTATGTTTCATATTAACATATTATATTTCCACTTGAAACATTGGAATACACGTTTAATTTAAATTCTAAAACCATTTCATTTCTACATTTCCTACACTTTGAGCTGTCAAATTTGACGTGTGCAATATTCAGTGTTGCAATGCATTTCCCGAAGGCATCAATAACCTCGCACGTGTTATAACAGATTCAATATATTTGATATACTTACAAAGACCTCTTCAATAATTAGCACATATACGTGCGACACAATCAATGACAGGCACGGGTTTGACAGTAATGACCTGTTTAACTATTAATTGTATGTATTTGCCCCATTCATGTCACACGTATATGATGTTTGTGTGTTTGTGTGCATTTCATAGGACTTGCAGGTTCAGCAACTTGGCGCATTGATTGCATCACGCTTGCTTCTTTGTGCCAAGTGATGCCACCCTTGTCCTCGATACCCCCTCCGACAGTCACCTCAGCCAAAGATAATATTGACTTGTATGTAGATTTACCCGTTACCCGTGATATTACCCGTTACCCGTTACCTTCCAACCACCTCCTTGTATATCTTAGTATATGTCCTTAATGACCAGTGAATTGCTTTTGTTGGTGGAACTAGATTTATCATGAAATGCCGTCTTCATAATATCTTAAATTGATTGTAACAACCGATAACAACTTGACGTTTTAGTTTTAGTATTAGTATTAGTATTATAGTATAAGTAGTGATGGTGGTGGTTGTTGTAGTAGTAGCAGTAGCAGAAGTAGCAGCAGTAAGTAGTAGTAGTAGTAGTAGTAGTAGTAGTAGTC
>JAUTBQ010142515.1:0-14983 GCA_032361185.1 Lepetodrilus ovalis | reverse complement strand
TAACATTTTTCGTCGCAAATGGGTGAAAGATTCCCGCAGCGACGTTAAACTCCATATTCACTCACTCACTCACTCACTCTATCTTTCATTCACTCCCATCATTTAACATTTCCTCTCTCTCTGTTATCCTCTTCATTCTTCTCTCTTCCTTTTACATATTGAATAATAGTTTAATCATATTTATGTTTTAATCTTAATGTCCCATTTAAAATATATATATTATTTGTAAAGTACATTAATATTTGCCCAATAAATTTGTACACACTTTCAAATTTCACGTTAGTGTCTGACATTACATTTGTCATTGTATGTTCTATCTACAATACCACCCAGAGGTAAGACTTAACTTCAGTTAGACCGGTTCATCTGCCCACATAATTGGAAAAATTCTAACTCCAATCCAATTCACTCCTTAACAAAGTGTATTTTGTGACATGAATGCTGTTATGAATAACTCTAGCTGCCATCTATAATCATATCACCAATGCATGGGAGTTCTTACTCTGATAACAAAATGTCAGCAAAGCTAATTCTGTCTCCTATATACCGTTCATATGATTCAATGCTTCGCGTACAATGCCTTACTTCTTGTGACGCGCACACCGATCGCCTTGGTGCTCTTGTCTTCTTCAATCTCAGCATCCACACTAAACTGGACTATTGATAAGATACAAACGCACTGAAAACTTCAGGTGGTATTTCAGTGTTCCTTTCAGCCCATTTTTTATCCCCCCAATTTTGTTGATAAATTTGGCGTAGATGAGAGGCAGATTAGAAAACGCGATTGTGCGTACCGATCACGGCCAGGTGGGTTTGGCTTGAAGGGAATCATTGTCGTATAACTTGCAGTCAATGCACCTTTTACAGAAATGCATGGTCGGGACAGAAAGTTATTGAAAGTGTATTCTAGCCTGACCAATTTGTCGTATTCAGAAGCAAGGACTGTGCTAACATTGTGTTGGCTGCGTGTAGGGCATGTGTCACGACCTGTCTTGTGACCGACACCATACTGGCCTCTCCACATTGGACAATAGGTCTTTAGATCGGCAACAAAGTGAGAGGCATGAAAGCAAGAGATAGTGACCACGTATTGGTGGATGATCTGAATGGAGGTATAAGGTCGTAGGTCCAATCAATATGGCCGATGGTCAGCTTGGCCTCCACAGAAGGGAAGATGGATACAGATAACATCATTCCAATAGCTGGACAATGGGGAACTTGGCATTTTGTTCAAGAACCCCTAACAATATCACCTGTTACAATCTATTCAGCCTGTCTTAGAAGCCAAAGTGTATGATCCTGTTGTCCCCGGCTTATTGTACAAAGCTTTATGCATGCCCAAAACATTGGTTCTGTTAACTTTCAACACTTTAAGAAACTTGTGTTTGAACGTCTAAGATCAGTCCAGTTTTCCTAGAACATTTTGTACAGCCTGTGCTAGAACCACCAATGATCAGTCCAGTTATCCTAGAACATTTTGTACAGCCTGTGCTAGAACCGCCAATGATCAGTCCAGTTTTCCTAGAACATTTTGTACAGCCTGTGTTTGAACCTCCAAAAATCGGTCTGGTTATCGTAGAGCACTTTGTGAAATCTGAATCCATTATTCTTCTTGCTATATCTTATCTTTTTGGCAGCTTGGTCCGACTGTTTTGTTTGCCTTGTTTTATATCCCACACTGAAAGGTTGATAGAACTGATTAAACCATCAATATAGTGTGGAAAAAAATGTGACTTTTTCAATTGTCTGTTATTTGTGGTAGTTGTTCACTGACAGGGTTATCTGGTGAGGGTAGCCAGTGCTCCTGGCATTGTTGGACAAGGTGCATGCCCATGTGTTAACCCCATCACCCTTTATCTGCTGAAATATGTCCGTATCACTGTAATGGTCTACCATCAATACAATATGGGCTGTTGAAACATCGTGTTAAATCATCAGTCTGTAGACCTCCTGTTCTCTAGCTTGATTTGTTAGGATGATAGTTAATTTTTCATTATTATCTAATCAAAATATGTATTGTCAAAGAGCAAGAAATGTATGATTTTTTTTTTTATTAGAAATTCAAAACATTACCAAATTTAGTCAATTAAATTTCAACATAAATGATGAACAGTCCCATTCAATCTAGCATCTTTAAGTCTCGTCACTAAGATTCATCGATGGTGATGAAAAATGTATTAGTACTATTTACAGTGAACAGGATGGTAAATAATGTCAAGGTTATTCCTTATGGAGTTGCTAATGTTTCCACTTTAACAGGTGTAAATTTGACATCGGCTAGGAACTCTGTTGTCGCGGTGATGTCGGAGGTGTTTACGCTGCGGAGGTGGTGGGGATGAGCTGCGGAGGTGGTGGGGATGAGCGCTGCCAGATCGGCACAGCGGGAGGCGAGTTGAGAGAATTAGACGTCATTAGTCTCCTGCTCAGTCGCGTACAAGTAAAAACATGGAAGTAAAACCTTCTGGCTGGTGGCGGAAGGGAAAACCGCCCGCATGTTAACGAGAAATTTTAATGTGTTCGTTCAACTGGAACGTATTGGATAGTGTAGACAAGTGGTCATAATGTTGGTGGTAATTTGCTGCTGCGGCAGTTCTTGACCCAATTCAATATCACCTCATCTTCAACTGTATCTCAATTAATTGCCACTGTAGATTTCTTGCACAGTGAAGGACATTTCAAACAGATGAATCTTTGAAATTATGTTCAACCTTTGAAATTATGTTACATATAGTAGATCAGTACATATAACCAGTCTCGCCTCAATATTAAATCTATGTAGTAACCCGACTAAGATAGTTTTACAGTTCATACTTGCAAATTCAGCATGAAATTTTGCTTTATTTGAAATACATGTTAATCTATAAAGCTAGGAATTGTACAGATGTTTTGGGCATTCTGTATTTAGATAATCAATTACTGCTTGCAGTGATCAAAATGTCAAATGTTGTTTTATTCTAGTTCATTAGATTTTTGTCAACGATGACAATGGCATTTCCATTATGGTAGCTAATTACGGAAACTGACAACCATAAATGTAGACATTACCTCTCGGATATATTCCTATTGAAGGTGATCACTTATGAAAAAAACAGGTTAAGCAATAATATATTTCATGATGTTCTAAATCTGAACTAGAATCTCCGTTTCCACATTAGATAATATCCTGGTTTTTTTTGTAGTAATCACTCTGCTATATTTTATTTTTTATCAATGTCATTAGTTTTTTGTTGGAATTAGAGGGAGCTGGCTTGCACTTGGGTCATTAGCCATCACCATCACCATCACCATCACCAGCACTGTCACTGTCAAGTCATCATGTCCACTGTCGTCATTACACTCGCATAATGGTGATGATGTCGGCAACATCAGAGTATGATCACTATTGAATCACTATCACAATCACTACCACTCGCTATCATTACCCTAAATTGCAGGGCCGGGTGGTAGCACGGTGGTAGAACGTTTGGACTTCAGAGATAAAGGTCCTGAGTTCAAATCCCATTCTGGGAGGACCTGGCTTCAATGTTTGCGAAAGTTACATTTCTGATGCAATATTAATAGGATGTGCTGTCTGTAGAATAATTTGATGGGAAGTTTTGTATGAAATTTCAGAGCTTGTCTTGACGAATCTGTACTGGTGCCATTCTTCTTCCAAGTTCTTGAAGAGTTCCTCGAATTTGTTACCATGGTTACTGTTTAGAAATACTGTGTCCCCTCGATATAATGCTAAATTTGGGGTCCATGACATACTCCCAGCCTTATAGTACCAGCCTTGTACAATAGTACAGGTAAATAAAATAAAAAAAAAATGGGATCCACATCTGACCCAGCCTTATATCCGAATCCGCTGTGTATCGAACAGTGTTATATCGAGGGGATACTGTACTTCATTATTGAAATAATATTGTACTGAATTTGTAGGTCCAATAAGCCTACTGGCCCTTAACTTTTGTTGAGTAAATGTTGGGAAACATCTCCAAATAAACATGTCCTGGATTCAATCGATGAATGGCGTTAGGTTTAGTCCGTGTCACAGACCCTCAACCAAATATTCCTATTCCATATATATCCCATGGACAAAAGCAATAGAGGATATAGAGGATACAGGATAAAGATTTTCAGAGGCTCCTTTCATATAAATATTATCCCCATCAGAATGTATTTTAAGATAATTTACTTTCACCCTCTGAGACTATGGATAATCTAGGCGTTGGAAATCCATGACTTACCTTACAGTTTCCCACATCTGTCATTGATTTTATTATTTGGGGATACTTCAATCACAAATGCATTATTTATGATCCACAGGAGCCACAATGCATTCACGTCTCTTTTCACTGGGAATTAATTCTAGGTCTCTCAAGCATAGCACAACCTGTAGTAGCTGTAATTAAAGTTGCGTTAAAATTTAATGAGGTGGGATAAACCTGTCACAGATATACCGCTCAGATATACCTCCTCTGATGGGTGACCTGGTTGCATGTAACAATGCCTACGGTCTGTGGGTGGAGAAATTAATGTTGTTGTAGCCGTTGAGGTGATGAATGGAGTCGGTCATTGGGAGTAAGGATGGCAGGGGTCAGGGAGGGTCAGAGGTCATGGTCTCAGACGGTACCAGTCTCTTTAGCTTTCATTTTTACTTACTTAATTTTGTGTATATTTTGATAGTGTTACATTGTCAATTACTAGTAGCACATCACTAATAAGTAATATGGTATAATTGCTGCTGTGCAGTTTTCTTGTCAGAATTAATAATTGAGTTAATGCTAATTAGCCTTCTGCGCTACCCCTGCTGGGAGGAAATGTTAATAAAAGTTGTCTCTCAATTAATAATTATAAAAATCATGAAGATATTCCAAAGTACAAAGGGTCTACTTTAATTTTTATTTAATGCTCTTAAACTAAATTATGGTAATCTTCGATTTTGGAGTCAACTGTTGGATGTTTTAGCTGTCAGTGGAATGTCTCAAACATAATATTTGCACTAACGGGATCTCCTGGCACATTCGAAGGCCAAATTACCAAATGGATTTTTTATAAAAGAGTCAATCAAGGGTCGTAGAAGTTGGCCCACGCTGGGGGATGATGATTAAATAAGGTAGTGATTATGGCTAAGGCTGTTTGACTGCTGAGGATGTTTTGTTAGACGGCCAGGTTAATTAGGAACCGACTCTCGGTACAGACGTGACCAAAGTCGGAGCTGGCAGAAGATGGAGCGAGAGAGAGACGACGGACAAATTGATTAGGGGATCCAGCGGTTCAGCCGCTCTAATACTCGGTGTGCTGTACCCAAGGAGAAGCTTTCAGTAGCGTACACAAGCTACGTACGGCGTCCGCAGGTGAATAGAGCAAGCCGCGCGTAACTCCACTCGGAACTCAACTCCGAGTCATGCTACATGATTTTCTTTGTGCCACGTTTTGCTATTTTTATACACACCGGCTAGCCAGTGATGAGTCGCATCGATCAGTGTTTTATCAAATTGTGTTTGAAACCCGACCTGTAGAAGCACCATCGGCAGTGGCCGTCGTCTAAACTAACGACACGCAGTATTTGGACGTCCACGGACATGTAATGTGACAAGCGTGCGGATTGACCTGTCGGTAGTACAGGTAAGTTAACGAGTTTACATGTCTGGCGTAGAGGCCCGAGCCTTCTCAGGACGTAATAGGGAGTCTTGTCACTAAGCCAGATATCACTGACTGTCGCCCGCGATCTGCCCTGATTGAAATGCTCAGGTTCTGATTGAAATGCTCAGGTTGCTGGACTTGTGTATGCTGCCTGTGTTTGATGTCTTACTGTGTATGCTGCCTGTGTTTGATGTCTTACTGCTGGAAGTGTTTTGATCACTGATAACATTCTCACACTTAGAGGCCCTTTAAATCCATTACAGTAAGGCTTGAGAAACATTAAAACCAGAAAACCAGGATTGCGTGTGTTCTGGTATATGTATCTACGATTGTATACTTTTTTAATTTTAAATCTTGTAGAATTACAACCTATATTTCTAGATTTATTTTATTTGAATTAGTATAGAATAGTAATTGTTTGAATAATTATTATACGACTATTATCACGTACTAAGATTGTATTTTTAGTCACACATGTAGCCACTTCCTGCTCATATATTTATAGTGCCTACAGTTACACGGATTTATGCATCCTGACCTATCAAAAGTGGTATTGTCCAGGCTTCACAAACCATTCAATAGCAACCACTTTCATAAATCTCTAAACAAAAACGTGTATGATAGCCAGGGTAAGGAAATGGGTGTTGAGTTGTGATGCATCTTTCTTATGCTAATATTCAAGCAGGTGGGGCATGGGTAAATACACACGAGGATATTCCTCGTCGATGTTGGAGCACCGATACCACCCCTCAAACACCATTATCCCAGGCATTTTATGTCGTGTCAGATGTACTGTGTCCAGTAGCTCTCCCATGCTATTTTAGTGGATCTATTCAATTGGTTTGGAGGGGGTAAAGGTGAGTGCCCCACACATGGTCCATGTAGGTCTGCTATTGACATACCATCATAAAATATCTACATTAATATGGGCTTTGCGTATATATTTGAATATTGTTGGTAGATATGCTGTGCCTTCACAATTGAGTGTTTGTATTGACTGTTCGCTTGCTGGTCTATGAGGCACTCACTAGATCATTATTTTCACCATGTTTTGTAATGTTGTATCAATGCGCCAATTGAAAGTGTGTGTTTTAATATAATTGAATGTGGTTTTCCTTGGTAAAATTTTAGTGATATTCCAAGCTGCTAGTTTCCTATTTATTATATGTAATATTATTTTACTATGCCATTCCTATTTATACATATATCTATTGGTTTTATCACTTTTGTATCAACAGAAATAATAGGAAAATTTATTAAGAATGTTCATTAAATTGAGTATTTCCAGTATATTGTATTCAGTTTTCATCATTAATGTATTGATATATTATCCTAGAGCAACACTTAGTCTATGAAATTGTATACCTCTTATAAAGTTTTATGTTGTTATGGCAATCAAATATTAATGTTACAAGAAATTTATTCTCCTTTATGCTTGTATACTAGAAAGCTGTGTAGGCTTGTTTAGACATATAACAGTCACTACAGCTGTGAGGTGCTGTGGCAAATATTAATATTTATGTAGTTTTCATAAACTTCCAATGTCAATTCTACAAGGTGATATTTTGACAAAGTCTATTCATACCTTGAAGATGGCAGATGCATATCAATTTACTGTATTTGTGCCCAGTAAACTGACAGATTTAACGTATCCATGGCAGCCATATTGGATTACATCCCGAGCCATTAGAACTTCTGACCAGTGAACCTTATAATGCTGCATTTACATGCAACCGATTATCTGCTAAATCATATACAGTGTGAAAAATGAGGCACCCTGGGAAATATGGGTGTATTTTACAAGTTCACTGGAGAATTTTAAGACAAAAATTGATATTTGAGCACCTGCCAGTGAGAATGGAATAGACTGACTGGGGTCACCTTTGAAGTTTCCATGGTATTCATGGAAATATCATAACCATTATCTTGCTTTAATAGGTTAATCTGATCTCTAAATCTCAAGAATATTGTCATTACATTGAGTTTAATGTGTATCTTCATATAAGTAAATTACAGAACGACATTGATCATCTTGAATACTTAGCGAGTGTTAGGACCTGTGCATAATACCTATCAGCATATCAATAAACGTGTTCTAGATTTATTGCATCTAATGAGCTATGAGTAGGGAGTGGGTATCATTTAGAACTTAACACAATTCTCTAAGGGTTGAAGTTATGTAATGGATAACTTAAAGAACTTCCATGTTGGAAGATTTTTAGAATAAAGAAACAGTAACTGTCATGATATCGGTTTTACTTTAAGCATACCTTTCAGGTTTTAGTTCTCACAATGGATGCTTCCTGATGTTTTTTAGCTCTGTGAAGTAGTAAGGTAAATGGTATGTCACTCCAACATGTCTCTACCTGCCAATGGAAATGCTAAGCTTGTAGTTTGCCAATGAGATATCCGGCAAGAACTGCCACATATACTATGGATTTTGTTACCTCCCAGCTCTTGATTAGCTTTCACAGCTGAATTAGATGTTCCTCACAACCGATTGGAAGTGGAGAAATGGCAGTTTAGCGCATTAGATGTTCCTCACAACCGATTTGAAATGGAGAAATGGTACATTAGTACATTAGGTGGTTTCACAAGTAGTTATCTGAACCGATATGCTGTATATCTTTGAAACCTTGTATTGGTTGTATTGGTAATGGGAGAAAAGTATATATTATTACGTGATATGTCACTTCATTCTGACTAACCTACTTCCGATGTATTGTCCAAAGGATATATATAATTTTTTAAACGTTGAGTAGGAAAATATTGACGTACAAGATCTTTGCCAAAAATAAGCCAGTTCTAATCTTGAGACTGGCAGGTCCTCAATTTACAATAATGATCAGATAGGACATTACTGTTCTGGAATATGTTGCTTCATATGTTTCGAGATGCATTTAAATTGATTTAGAAAAACCTTGTATCTTTCATCTGCCAATTCTGTTGCTATAGGTCGTGTTCCTCATACCATGCAATTTCCATATCCGTTTCTCAAGGTTACATTGTCAGGATTTCCTGAATATGATGAAGGGGCTATTGCATATCCTTCAGACCAAGGTCCAAGGGCAATTTGAGAAAACAGAATTGCTCGGCTCTCCGCTCGTCTACAGTTGAACCAAGGGATACTTTCCCACCAATTACCGATGATGGAATCGTTAAATTGCTTGTGCAGATTAAGAACGTCAACATGAAATTGAACTTCTACTGCCATTCCTATTTAGAGGAACACATCAAGAAGGCTAATCCAATATCCTCTACGTTTCCTTAGAAAGAAGCATGTTGCTCATGTGAAGATCATAAAGCAAGTCGAGGCCTATAAAAGGCGCCCAGAGTATGTCTAATATGAATTTTCAGATACGAATGAATGGGGATTTAGGATTCCGAGCTATGGCATCGTTTGATGACTGCTTGGAGAGTGTCATTAATCGATGCGTCGGTAGGCAATATAGCACTAGGCTTGCCTTGTATGGCGGGGCGTTGTCGGTTCCTATTGATTTCTCTATTAATGATGCATTATGTAATCACTAACTTATGAACTAATCTGCAGGGCAATACTTGCTTTAGTCTGCCTTAATTGGATTTTATTTAGATCTGGTTCGTTTATGATTCATCAAAGTATAATATTTAGCTAATCTTGATGTTTAGTCCATTACATACACAAGATATGTCTGTGGATTTCAGATGTAAAAATAATGTTCTAGGTGTTGTTGCAATTTTATCATCACAGACTTGGAGAATGGCTTTTGAGCACATTACTATTTGAAGATATCTAATGATGTATATACAATATGCAGTTGAGGATTACACTAATGTTTTGCCTTGAATGCTAAATAATTTTGAAAGGAACACTAATCCCCAACACACATAAAATGATGTACTTAAATAACTTCATAGTTGGTGTTGTTTCAGAGCCAATGATATAAACCATTTTTACAATCTAACAATGTAAATTATTAATGAATCAACTGTGTTGTTGATTGCAGTCTGCAAAATCTTAGCAACTTTATCACCAACTGTTTAGAACTTAGGCTAATAAACCAGTGGAGAGTTGTTGCTTAAGACTGTTTTTATGAAATAAAGGTAAAAAATGTCTGCATCCAGTTAAGATAGATTGTTTCACATGGGTAGATACTGTAATTTAATTATTCGTCTTTCAGCCGTCCTCAAAAACTCTCCCACGTCAGATTTGCTCAATATTATGGTTTGTCAGGCCCAAATTAGAATTCACCTAGGGGATCTCGACCCCCGAGCTCCCTTCTGAGTCACCTACTGTTCAAACCTTGCTGCCAGTGGGCTCATCCCTGCCCTTCAATACGACACGGCTATGTAGATTTATTCAATAATAATATTATAAAAATAGAATTGCATAAACCACAGTAGCCCAATCCAGCGGAAATCTTTTTAATGTTTTCAATAGGTGGTAACATCTTAAGCCTTTTGTGCTCTCGACTGCAGGGAGTGAAGTTAAGTGACTCGGTTACATGCTATCTGGGCACTGTGATTTTGATGAATTACAATTAATTATGTTGGTTTTTTTTTGATAATATGTCAGTATTTTTCTATTTCTGTAGGCTATTAAATGATTGTACATCTTTATCTTTATATAATGTTGAACTGTGGTATATTGCAGAAGTTCTTGCAGTCAGAAGATCATTGATAACAATTGTATTACAATACCAGTGGCAATTAACCATTGGCATTGCATTTACTGAAACAAACTTCCTAACAGATATGTTTGTCCCCATAAATGAGATTTACTCTAAATCAGTTGGAAATGTTTCTTCTTTAAAAGTATATATTTAATTTTTTTATAGCCATCAGCCAGTCTATATATGTGCAGAGAATAAGAGATCATATTTAACATTGATATCATGTTAACAAGACAGTATTGTAAATTGTATATACACTGTATGTACGATTTCATTGATTTACTTAATAGGCAACTCTCTCACCTCTAAAGTATCATTATGTACCAATTGCTTAGGTCACGTTCCTTTGAAAATGAACATTGATTCTCTTTCATGTTGTAAGGCGAAGCTAGGTTGAATAATACAGCCAAGCAGCCACAGCCTCTATACTACATTATTGATGCTGATTTACTTCTTGATATTATTAGCTTAATATCTAATATCTAAAGGTTATGAGCATGCTGTTGATAGGCTGTATTGTATAGGTGAGATGTTTCAATATCTGCATTAGTAACCAGATAATGCAAGCTGAGAAGAGAATTGAGATACTAATAGAATTCCTGATAATTTCACTATATCAGTGAAATATGTAATTTTTGTTTGTTGGCCTTAGTGAACCATTAGGTTATGAGAAATGAACAACCTTGTGATGAATTAGTTGGTTTGCTGTGATGAATTACTTTGTTTGCTGTTCTTCTAATGTCTTTGGCGATCATTAATATATGAGAACAATATGAATCCATGATTGTCAATACTGGATGTAATTGGAAAACGATTAAGATGTCTTAAGTATACTGAAGCATTATTTTTAGTACATAGACAAATAGTATTATTGTATGGTAAATACAAAGGTTTAGAGAGTTATATATGCACTAATATTTAATGGATAAGTATTAAGAGAGGTCGTTTATGTGGAGTGTGTGCTTCTCTTGCAGGTAAATGATCCAAGTGGTTGGTAAGAGGTCCGTGTTTTGTTTACCACTCTGTGTGAGGAGGTGGATGCTTTGTCTGCTGCACATGCAGACTCATGGCTGTTCAATAACTCAGACAAGGGATCAATCACCATGTTGCTAATCAATTTCATCCAGACTAGTCCTCTACCATCACAACAACTACATTGTATGTAGGGAAAATGCTCAACTGAAAGCTGGTCTGATGCAAGGTTCTGCACTTGAAGCTTGCTTTTCTGTGTATGCATTCAATATTATTGCATTGAACTAAATGGGCTCCTCGATGTATATTTGCTAAGGCATCACTATGGGTTTTCATGAATAATGTTGAAGAGAAAAGTCTATAGTCAACTTTATTCTCATTGACTGAAATGGCTGCTTTCAGAGCCAACATAATCGGCCATTTCTGCAATGCCAGCACTGTCGTTGCAAGGTTAAACAGCTGTTGTGTTCTTGAATACTATGTGATGCAGATAATTCGAGCACTAATACATGTATTCGTGTGGGTGTGCCATATGAAACTACATAATTTTTGTCCCACTTTAGATTGACAAACAAACACAGTTTGTCGTACCACTAATATATAATTTACATGTTGTGGTGTTGTAATTGATCAAATGATTGATCCAATATGACTCACCCAGCTGTGAGCCATTTTCTAAGTTTGATCTCCTCAAACCCAGCTGTTGCTCAATGTAATTGTGATGTCATGCCTCTTTGTGTACAGTTTATATATAGATCTGTGTCAATAAAAGTCCTCTTATGGCCGGTTAGCCAAGCTACATATTGGCCTGTATTGTACGTCATGGAAAACTATTTACTGCTTTGGGTGTGTTTATGTAAACAAGCATTTTAATTAATTTTAAGCTGGTTATGATTAAGGTATTTGGTTTGTTTACAGGTTATTTAGGGTGGTCTATGGTTATGCAGTGTGTCGTATTTCAAAGTATTCAATTCCACAGATGGTGAGAGAAGTTGCAGTTGGAATTACTGTGTACTTAGTTAGCACCATCGGTACATCTGTACCAATGTGTGGAGATGGTGGTGTCATAAAGTATTGCCAAGTTATAGTCACGACCACCACACATGCCACCCAATCAAATTCAATCGAGGTATGAATACGGGACTCGTAATAACCAGCATCAGAAACTAAATCACAAGATGAGAATGGAACATCTAAATTAACCAGAAATGATGCATGTGCTTAGAAATTCTCATGATGAGAGAAATGCAAGCTTCGAGAAGTGAAATGTGAGCGTAAAATTGACATGCGATATCAAAATACCTGAGTAGATGTAAAAGTAGTGGAACCAAATAAATGATAAATTTGTTGCTGCAAGTGTATACAAAATGGTGGATCGTTTGTGCTTTCTGCAGCTCTAGATTACAGTGATATAAATTCAGAAAATTATGAGAGGGGGCATTCTCAATAGGCCCAATGTTAATGATGGTCAAATCTGCAATTTCCAGGGGTTGTATATAGTTTCTAAGCACTTATGAATTGTTTCTTTTAGACATTCTTATTTTCATCTTGTGGTTTAGTTTGGATACTAGCCATTATTAATCTTGTATTCTTGCCTCTAATTCATATTCATGGGCTGATCATGTATTAGGTGTTAGTTCTTGCGCATCAATTGTCAATGGTTTTCCCACAATAAGGAAGTTTCCTCAATGACTGAAAACAAGGAGATGAAAACCATGTTAAACTTAAAGTAACTCTCACTTGGTGTTTTGTGAAAATACATTTGTTTGCCATTACATTATGTGTGTACAAAGCATGCGTATTTCTTGTACAAAGTACATGGTGCGGACCACGAAGTGAATAGCTTAAGTGGCTGCAGACGTCTAGTCGTAGTTAGTCATGATTCATAAGCTTGTCATTGCAGTAGTTTATTGTAGTAATGTATGATGACATATTATAGGTATAATAAATAAACGTGTTCCTTTATGATCTTCTGACAACTCCACCTAAATAGAGCTTGTTAGATGTGCATTGAAAATGAAACAACACCTGTACTTCAAATACATAAACACTTGGTGATACTTTAGCTTCACCATCTCCTTGTATACAGCCAACACTTACACTGTATGCGCTGTAAACATTGTCAAATGAGGACATTACACGTACTGGAAAGCGTGAGAAAGTTATAATATGACTATCATGTCTTCACCAGTTATTCTCAAACATTTACGCAAGGTTCTGCTCCACCAGCCGCAATAAGGTCAATAGAAGCTGAACCTTCAAGAGTTATGTGTGAAATATAATATGATATACAAGAAATATATAACCTTTGCTTTTCTGTTCCTCTACACCTGAGTAAGTTTGAATTACTTGGGCTATATGCATACCTATAGTAAGTTGAATGTTGTTTCAACGGAGTGAATAGCTTCATATATAATGTGGGAAAGTCTGTGAGGAGTTTACTTGAAACTGGAAACTTGGTGAAATAATAAGAATAATATGCATATACATGAAATGAAAATATGTAAATCGGTGGGTAGGATTTTGGTATTAACATTGTATAGTCTTGAAGAAAAGAAATATTGAATGCTGTCATAGGGCGAATTGCTCATACAATTAAACAAGTATTTCTTATGCAAAGAATTATCCATGTACAGCAAAAGCTTAGAATGCATGTTCAAAGGGAAACAAAGTTGATTATTCTCATGTCATCATTATGCTTACTGAAGGTACACATGCTGTTAAGGCGATATTAGAGGTCCCCATTCTGACCCTCAAGAATGACGTACCAAATCTCTCGATAATTACGACATGAATGATACAATGTCGGTAATAGCAGGAGAATGAGCGCGAGGTGAAGCACATACCAAGGCTGTATTCAGGCAGACTTGCTTCAGTAGCCTCCACTCCTTGAGTTTTCAGTTCTCAAGAACACCTCTTCAACTAATTCAATGGCAGCATTTAGCAAAGATTTTCTTTTGAAAATAATTTCATTTTAGAAATAAATCGTGAAAGTACTTGCAGTGATTTAAACTCTCTTGCAGGACATGTTATCCATTGTTATCGGTTTGGTAAACGTTTCTTTTGCATTTTCTGTCATTTCAGGTAGAAAATGACTTCTTTGTAGATAATTCTGAAAGCTTTTTTGGTTTTGTCATGACTTTCTTTTCATTGCATGATCAATTCCTCAATATTATTAGTTATTTATACAAGAACAATTCTTGTAATGTCATTGCACTGAATGAGCCTCTAAAATTACTATGAAGTATGTTCAAACTGGTCAATTGACCTTTAATAGTTTAATCAGATATTGATATGGAAATGTTATTGAAACATGTACCCATAAATAATGTTGAAGTACAATGCAAAGTAGCACATTTTTATGCCTGATTATGGCATGGGACATTTGTTAATTGATTATTGTTCACTCCAACTACCATGTTTGTTTTATGGCTTAATGCAAAAACAAAATTCTATGCTATTCCATTATGTACAGGGATTTGTCCAGAATGTCATTGTATGCTTCTATGAAGCTGAACATGTGGGCATTAATGTAGCCAGTAATAATGAGCCTGGTATGGGATGCAATTGGGAGGTCTGTGATCACTGTTTGTGAAAGCAATGATCATGACCAATATGTCATTGACGGCAGTTTGTGGACAATGTTTGTTTCCATAAATAATGTTGCAGTAATCTTCTGAAAATGTTTGACCATGTTATCATGATGAAATGAACGGGTGTTTGATGTAATT
>JAUTBQ010142404.1:0-14984 GCA_032361185.1 Lepetodrilus ovalis | reverse complement strand
GAATGTAGTTTACATTTATTACTCAAATATAGTGCTACGTGCTCATAAAAATCTGTGATTGTATGCCTTTAAAAAAATATATTTCTATTATTTAACAATTATCTACACCGTGTTTCCATGTTACCTGTACGATAGACCTACTAGTACTCTGGAACAAAACAGGTCGCTGAACATCCTCGAATGGAGCACTAGTGACGACCTCTCTCAACCGAGGCGTGACGTCACATGCACCAGACCTACTAGCTGCACTTACAGCTATATTTGTTGGAACATGGTATTTGCATCGAAGGAAGCTTAGACTATCTTATTGCGTCATGTCATGATTAGATTGCTGTCTAATTAATTACACCGAGGACGAGCCCTCACAACATGCCACAGAACACGTGCTGCCAGTTGACAGAGGAAAGCTTTCAATAATTCTCCTGTCGTATGAGTCACGTTACGTATACACCTCATATCAAAGTCGTATTATATATATGGGCTTAGGACATAGATCCGCTAACTGCATTTTACGAGATGCTCTTTTTCTTTCTGTATTATTGGCAATAAAACCCAAATTAGTGGCACAGTACATCACTGCACGATGATGTCGCCTCTTCAATATCGTGCAGGGTATCCTTTCACAAAGCACTCTTATATACTAAGAGACCAAAGTATTAGCTATCGGCAACGCGAGCGCTATGGTATCTTAGTGGATAAGAGAGCTTTGTGAACGGGTACCCTGGTGTTCTGCCTTGATATATGCGGTTCAGGTATTGCATCTTCTCCCGTTCCTAGTATGATAATTATTAAAGTCGGTCTGCTATCACTGAAACTCATGTTTTTCGTTCTTTTAGTACTCAATCATAGCCAAAGGTTGATAGAATAGTCTCAAATGGGGTGAGGGTGGGGGCGCCGGGGGGATACAAATAGTTAAAATATATTGAGTCAATGCTTATTATATTGATTGATATTATATTTATGAAAAGGAGACGTATTATTGAATACAAGATATCGTATACAGACAGACCAATGCATTTACCTAATTCTGATACGCAATATTTATAGTAGAGGCCTACTCAAAATACCACAAAATACATATACATATACCACTTGTTTTCCCCCAAACTCCACCTGTCCGACCCTAGAGCCCCCTGGGTTATCCTTTCCTGTTATCCCATGTACCCCAGTGCATTGAGATAACTCTCAGGTACGACTTCAAGGTATGCCCCGGTAATTATAGGTGTTACTCCACCTCTTCTCGCTCCCCGCGGCTATCTCCGTGCGCGTTCTTCAGTCGGAGGTGGCAACCCCGGTACCCGCTATCTCTCTCTCTGCCATTGTTACGCAATAGGAAATATGTAGATGTATCTCTAATGTTGGAATACGCCGACAAAAGGGCTCGAATTCCGACGTAATGCATCCGGGATTATTGTCGTAAAGATAATGGAAACGTAACGAATTGGGTCCTTTCCGTCTATGGGCCCTATTCCGTGGACTCGGCTCATTTAATACCTGCGCTTTCCCGCTCAGTGTTGCAGGTCGCTGGTCCAGATGATACGGCGAGCTGATAACCTGCAATTAGAGTATCTCCTAGGCTCAGATGAGAGGAAAGCTTTACGATATCCGACACCAAAGTTGTAAGTCTGAATGATTATTGCTTGAGAAGGACACTCAGGTTGGAGGTAATTACGATTATTGCGGTTTAGTCCATTAGTATAAAAAGAAGGAAACTGTATGTGTAGAGATTTTGTAATCCGTGGCTGTCTAATGCTGAATTGCACCTTTTCCCTAACGTGCCGTCTTATAGTGAAACATAACTTATAAGAAAGAAGAAATCTTTACAAATGGATTGTGCAGCTAACGATCTTACACATACAAGTCTTAGTAGAAACGCAAGAACAAACATAGGGATATAAATTATTTAGAAGTAGCATAATATTAAACAATGTTACTGCGATAACCATTGGTAAATGCGTCATAGTAAGAACAATGTCGGCGGAGACGGCATTGTGTTAGGAAGCATGTATTGTATGTAATAAAAGAAGGCTTTTATTCGAGCAGTTGGAGACGTTATCCTGAACCATTGCCAGCCACGCTCTCGAGAGGGACATGGGTATATAGGAGCGTAGTAGGAATAGAACCATCATTGTAATAAGTCATGAAAGAGCATCCCTTCCTCCAGGCGTCGGTGTCGATCTGGCTGGGAACATACCGTACGAGTGTCACGTACGTCTAACGTGTAAGAGTGCAAGTGTAATAGCGGGGACGCCGGGGAGGGAGGCCTTTACGTACAGATAATACTCTCATGCTGGTTTGAGTTAAACAGGATCAAAGGTCTGCGACCAATGGCGGACATCTTAATGAAGTCATACTTCTTCCTGCCGCGTCGACGCTGTGACCTTCTCCGCGTTGTTCTGCGGTAGCCGTCTTGCTCTACGTTTTATTGTTCTGCTGTAACAGGAACATCTTCCTCATACCATGCTCCTAAGTCTACTGCATATGATTCGGCCGGTTCTATGTACGTACACCCTCAGATCACCACGATCTCCTCGAATAAGGAGTCAGAACACGGCTGCATGAGCTGACTTCATGAACGTTCGTAAACAGGCGTAAGTCTCTCGCTATGTTCTTATCCAAACATTATTTCTCGACGTTATCATCGGCCGCTTGTCTTACAACCTAGTGAGAAATGTCACAGGCCAAGAGGCCAACCCTTCTTCATCCTGAGCCGCACTGGAGTATTTCTTACCGGCAAATGTTACCAAGACAGCTGCCCGCGTACCCGGGCCTCTGATCTCTGGGCACATGGGGTCCACGTGTTCAGCGACCTATGACGTCGCGGGGACGTCATTGCAGCGTTAGTTCGGTAGATATCTTGACTGGTTTTCGATCTGACCCGCGCTCACATTTGATATGGAGACGGTGTGCGAGGAGGCTGGAATGTGACGTCAGGTGGATTCTCGCAGCGGAAGGTGAACGACACGGATTTGTTGCGTGTTTATTTCCTGCAGCAGACGCCAGATGGCACGACCGCTGCAACGCGTCTGCTTTCTCAGACAGTTTATTCTTAGTACCAAATCCGCCGATGGGAGGACATTAAAATACATTGAGCAAATAGATTCAGTTACGTTTGTTTTCTTAGTTACACAACATGTGAAGAGCATGCTGATTCTTTCAAACCAGCGAAGGGAGCACACCCTTTGTGTGCATCTCCTTGGATGCACGTGCTAATAGTCAGTATTCCTGCGGATTCAGGAAAAGTACGACTTAATGGTGAACTATAATGACGAGAAAACAGACATCAGATCCAGTTTGCATAGAATCCCTCCCCTCCTCATGGTGTCCTGACATGTTTTTCTACAGTATTAGATTGTAGTAACACACTCGTACATGTTTTCAGATCGCACATTATACTACATATGGTTCTTATGGTACAGAGCTAACATATTTTATACTGTAATGTCTCGTGGTTTTACTTAAGAAAACAAAAACCTTCCCAACTCGAATGTGTAATAGTAACTGCCATGATGACTGAAACCAAAATACACCTGTGAGTGAATGAATAGTGTGCATTGATACATACTAGTAGTTGCCAGGGTATCCTTTCACGAAGGTATATCGTCCACTAAGAGACCGTAGCGCTCTCTTTGCTGATAGCTATTGCACTGCAAAGAGAACGCTATGCTCTCTTAGTATATAAGAGAGCTTCGCGAAAAAATACCCTGACACTGATTAAATAACTCGCTTGATGAATCGAATACCACTCTTTTAACATGCCACTATGATCCTAAACGTGGTTAATACTATAATCCATGGATTATGCATATCCTATAATACGACATCACAAATGTCAATTTTAATAAAATTAAGTATTTGGAGGTTTCTGGTGTCTACTTTTTCACGAACAGGTCGTACCGGTAGGTAGTCTGTACGCTAATCGAAGATTACGTCACTTCCTGTTACGGTAACAGCACGGCGGTCCTGATGATCGCCCGGATTATGTACAGTCAGGGCGACCCTTTCCTAGAGCCAGGCCTGCAGTGTCAGATCGTCTGGTGAACGGTTCCATTAGTTTCCCATCACATCGCCATGTCCACCTGGGTACGCTGACGTAGGTACGTGGCTGTAGTTCAGTCTCACGCCGTGGAACCAGACCGGTCTTATCGTCACGCCGACTTCCTCCACGCCATCTTGTGACCCCGGCCTGTGTGGTGCCTCCCTCCTAATCACCCAGATACTCCCTTCCTCCGAAGAATACAAAAATATATTTTTCAAAATATTAGATAAATAGATGGACAATCATTACTAGGAATCTGACCCTCGAATTCCCAGGGTTTCTGCACGTTTAGACTCCCAAGTGGAATCGTAATGGGACACGGTGTGAACGTGTTTTAAAGCAGTGTTTGGTCAAACCTTGTACGTCAGTACCTCGTAGAGTATCTGGAGCGGAATCTCACCTGATATCTTACCCAGGTGACCGACCTTTCTCAATACGTCTACCGCACGCCATCAATATTATACATTTACGGAAATGTCCATTAATGATGGCGATGGCTATCTATTGTCAACGCTAACTATTGGTGTCATCAGCGTTCACATATGTTCTCTGGTGTCGTAGAGTTTGCATCCATGCATGCGTGCGATTTTATTTGACACGGTCTGATTGAAATAGTGGGTCTACAACTTACTACTGGGAACATAATGGCGGGCATTCGGAGCGCAGCAGGAAAACATCGATCCAATTAACTATGAAAAGACCAAAGCTAACAATACTTGCGGCGTTCTCGTGCGATCCTAATTTGTACCTGACAAAGCTGCTGGATCATCGTGGTGATCCGTCACATCCACCTGGTATTGTGGAACTTAACGTGACTGCGCTTACGTGCTTTTCATCATGATGGAATCAATTGAAGAGCGGTGACCCCGACCTCTTAAAGAGGTGTCGCTCACTTTGATATACACTCACATCTGAGGATAGGAATCGCTACACGCACAACTACACTTTAATTGGATTATCGTATAGTACGCGGTTTTAGGGATGAACCCTGGTCTTGTGGAAGGCCGCGTACGTGTGGCGCTCCAGCGGGAGGGGCGACCAAGCGCGACCGTGCCATCATCCCTCCAGGAAGCAGTCGTCTGCCGTACACGACGTCCCCGACCATGACATAACGCGATGATGTAACACGGGCCGCCCATTGATAAGTGAAATCGCGGGCTCCACCTGTGTGAGAACCCGGAACCTCGGCACACGTGCAACCACGTGACTATGGCACGCAACCGTACGGTATCGAGTATCCGTGACGTCATACACGTGCTACAGCTGACACCGGGAACGTGCACAGTCGGTCCGATTGATTTATCTGCACGCGCATTGAGACGACTCGACCCGGAAAACACCGATGCAGTAAACCTTGAAGTAAACCTGATTTATTATGTCTGTCCATTGACAACAGGGGTATGAAACATAATCTATCTACGATGGTAGAAATGGGAGTAATAGGCCTATTTTTCATAACACAGTCAGTGGAAGTGGTTTGACCGAAGCACACTGATTCTTGACAAGTATCTGATGGCACGACCTCTTCAATGCACCATCTATCAGCTACCTTAGAACGGTAAAACAACCACACACTGTTCAGATATACAAACACCTCGAAACATGTTCCACTGATTGAGTGCTCTCTTCTGAACGGTCTTTGATCATTGTCTTGATGACTATATCAGACAGTTCGTGGCACCATCGCATACTCTCGTCCCAGGAAATGATCGTACCACAGCAAGGTTTAGGGGAACTGCCAAATTACTACTGATTCAATAGCGGAAATACAGTTAATTCTAAACACTGATAAGAAAACCATTTTAAAGAAAAGAATCCCAAACAAAACAGGTGGCTTTGGAGAATGGGTTAGCTCTTAAAGTATCCACGTGACGCCATCTACAATGTTTCGAGAACATACATGTGATTGTCATGTGCACATCTGTTCTATGCGTAATCTAAGCGACCTTGTAATTTGTCGCCGTCTGGATGTCATGCGTTCGTTGTGATACTGAATGCTATGAGAGAACAACCGTCTCGCCATTAACCCCTGCCATGTTGGACAAGGCACACACACAGGTCTTTATGGCATCTCCGGTTGCCTCCAGCGTGGAGAGAGTTCATTAATAATACCAAATACACACGCGTATGAGAATTCAGCTAATGTCTACGCCATGACCTCAGTTTGGTTCTCGGCCAAAAGCCGTTCTCATACATCCAGTGTAAGCATCTGTTATGAGGCTGCCTACGACCAAATGGAATGGATACTTCTTCAACCGAGTTTAGGACTTGCCAATGCATGCGAAAACTATAACATTAACCAGAAAACAATGACGACATAAAACATTGCGCTACTTTAGAGTTGCCGGATATACAGGACATCCTTCAGGGGAAGACATCGCTCTCCAGTCACAGTGCAACAATTCACAGCACCGTCTGCAAAACTGCAAAACGATGAAGAATGGAGAGAAAATAGGATGTTTGAAAAATACTGAATGAAAAACGACGTTAACCGGAAACACGCGGCAACTCGGGAACTGTGGGAGGAGATGATCTCCAGTGGTCAGCAACGTTGAACGAATTATTGAAACACGTGATCATAGTGCAGAATAACACGTGTTCTGAAATCATGGCAATAGTACATTAATCTGTTGTCGCTATTGATATTCATTTATATATATGTTCTTTGGCCGTTTATTGTGAGAACGTAGGCCTTCTTAACAAACACTCACGCACGCACACACACACACACACACACACACACACACACACATGGGGAGAGAGAGACACACACAGAGACAGACAGAGAGAGATAGAAAGAGAGAGAGAGGAAGGAGGGAGGGAGATAGCGAATGGTATAGGGAGTGAGAAACAGAGAGAGAGAGAGAGAGGGGGAGAGAGCGAATGGTAGAGGGAGTGAGAGACAGAGAGAGAGAAAAAGAGAGAGAGAGACACACAGAGAGAGACACACACAGAGAGATAGATACACACAGAGAGAGATAGAGAGAGAAGAGAAGAGAGAGATAGAGACACACAGAGAGAGAGAGAGAGAGAGAGAGAGAGAAGATGATAGGGAGGACGGTAAGAGTAAAAAAAATATATTTATAAATATAAAGAAAAAAGTAGAAAAACTACAAAGGCCATTTATAATAGGAAATAATGATAAGCATGAACATTATTTACTCATCTAATCTAATGTTCCCATTCGTTCCCAATGGCAAAGCTCCCAGTGAAGTAGGCCTACAGTACCGGTCCCGTCAGACATGGCCACAGTACGTGGTGTTCCAGACACACAAGAGTTCTCAGCCTGTACAGGTGGTAGTGCAATCCACAATTAAGGGCATACCATCAATCTTGGAGGAAGAAATGTATACATATTTATGTTTTTCCAGATCCGACTTGTGTGCAGCTTTAACGAGGACGTCTGAGAGGAAATTAACGGACGATATATCGCTTAACATGCTGGCTTGTATATAGCACTTATTTGGCTGAAAACATTACTTTTAGACAAAAAACATGGTAAGGTTGTTATTGAGGAAAACTAGGGACAGTGTAGGATTCTTGAAGACTGAAATGCGATAAGTGCGAAGACTGGCGTAGAGATTTACGGAATTGTTGTGGTAGTTGGGCTGTCGTCTGCCGCGGTGTCGTGACGTCACTGGAGAGGTCTGAGCACGAGGCACGCGTCACGCACCAGGTTAATTGATATCCAAGACGACTGGGTTGTGTGTGGTGAAGTGGGCTAGTTGGACAGGTACTTGGAGATTGAACCGGTCAAGAGCAAATTGTATGCCCTTCAAGAAGAAACGAAGAACAAAACCTTAGCCTATCGAAATCTGGAAGAACGAGCATGAAGAAAAGCAATGAGCGGAAGAACAAAACTGTAGCCTCGCCTTAAATAACAGAAATCTCCGAGCATGCTTCTCTACCCTCGTTACACAACCTTCTTTTCACCAGAAGGGGAAATATATGCTGAGTAAGAAAACGATCTGTGTTACAAGGCCGAGGAGATACAGAGCATGTTCCACGGGAAAGGGGCACGATAACCACGTTAGTGTAGATTAGGATAGCCCTTGTACCGCACTCACGCGCAGCATGCCTGGCCGAAGTGCACTCAAGTGTGGGTCAATGAGCATAATTAATTAGTCTGTAGGTTTTGAGACGTTCCCACCTGCTAGGGTAATGGTTGTCGGGGGTATGTACAGCATGCGTAGTGGCTCTCGTAAACGTTGCCAGTGATGTTTACTATACATCACCAGCTCCACGTCATGGAGGAAACCCGAGTGTTGGCCACGGTATCCGACATCGAGCTGCACCAGAGAAGGGCGCCAGTGTATCGGGCATGACAAGAGGAACTGGAACACCAGGTGGTTTCTATGTCTGTGTACGCTACACGTTCACCATTAGGAGCGATCAGTCTCCTTCAAGACGTCACGAGTTCCAGAAGAGTCGACCTCATTGTCTGTTTCGGTGTAGTGTGTATACCTACCTATATGTCTAGTCCACACACACCTGCTAAAGCCTGTAGCTGACTGGTACCCACCCTTCACAGTAGACTGAGACGGCGCGTCCATTCTGAAGAGTCTCCTAGAACCATATTTGATGAACATAACTTGAACTGGCCTGCGCTTCACGAAAGAGTCGCACTGTAGTCTAGACGTAAATCATAGCGTATATATACCCTGATATTACCATAGCAGAAAATTAAGTAAACAGGTTTATAACAATCTCAAGTATTAGTGAAAATTATTAAAACACCAATATTGGTTTGGTCAGACATCCACGAGACACGCGTGTATTGTTAACTCACTTCAGAAGACACTTTCACTGGTTGTTTAAAACTTTTCGTTACCAGGTCGGCGTTAACGTAATTCAATTAGAGTAGTCTGAACGTAGTTTAGATAGGCAGTTATGACTTTCAAAAAAAATCCAATAAGGTGAAGTAATCGTAAACACTGGTATAGTGACGCTATTAAAAACACCTCACGTTTGATAATTTGACATTATTTACTTTGTATTTATACACTATTCAATAATAACAGTGTAGTTCTATTGGGATAAGTTATACTAAATCACTTAACCTTTGTTCTGATGGATGCAATCCAAGATGCCCTAAAGAGTAGTGATGATATATCTCACAAGAAGAAGCCATAGAAACAAGAGTAAACAACTTATCAACAGAAACGAGTGTTTTTATGGATACTTATACATGAAACATTACATTCATAACATACCATGCGAACCTATTATCCTCTGGATGTCAGTTATCAGTGTTAATCTACGCGTACACTAACTCAAACATAGAACAGGGCTTGTTTATTTCCTAACCTCGTTTGGTTGTTGCATGAATGGTACACATGTCATGTACGTTATACAAGTTTCAAACTTAGACGCAGATCCAAGTGATAAACATGATAATCTGTCAGACTGTAACACGAATACATACTGTTTACAATACGAAAAAGGTTTAGCCACATGTAGTTCACAAACACATCATAAATCAATGGTTGTCATCTAAATTACTTCACACTTTCCTTTTTTCGTCATTCGCGAAATTTGATTCTTGTTTCGAGTATGCGAGACACGATTGCATTACGTAAGTGTGAGGACAAGGTTTCGACGGCATGTGCGCATGTCTCGTACACTGTGACGCGGAGCACATTCATCAGATGGAGCTGTCTGGAAATTCATTTACTGATTAGAGGCGCGCGATGGTCAGCGAGTACCCAGTATTAATAGCCGTGGCATGTACGTGTCGACTCCCAATATAATCATAATTAATAATGGCACCAGCGTCTAACTTTATCGTGTTTTCAAAACAGATATAATGATCTATATAATGAAACATTGCGATAAAAAGACACGTACATGGGAACACACCCTGGTTTAGATGACGGCCCGGGCGCGAAGGTCCGGAAGGGCAACCTAACCATAATATTACAGATTTACCCCGGTAATAGTTGTCATCATTGAGATGCCGTCTGTTGCCAACCACGCGAACATCCATCAGGGTACAGCTTCATTCAGAGCTTACGGTTTGAACATATCTCACAACCACTTTTCTGTATGTAGCTATCCATCTTCATATAGGAGTCAGACAAGGAGAGGTAAAGTGTTTCTATGTCTGGTATTGTTATCACAGCAGAGCAGCACCAGAATGAACGCCATTTACTAGTACGACTCTTGACTGTATTTCCTTTGCTATGCCAGTCATCCTATTCTACAGTTCATCCTGCTCTCAAGGTATGTATAGTAGAGGTAGACTGGTCACAAGGTATATATAGTAGAGGTAGACTGGTCTCAAGGTATATATAGTAGAGGTAGACTGGTCACAAACATAGAACCATGCTTTTGATGATGGCATTACGATTGTTTATTGCTAACCTATTGACATCAATATGCTATATTGTACATGTATGGTACTTTGCATACACATAAACCTGGTTTCGTAGGCACTTGGATATCGGTTATATTGAATAGAAAACGCATTTGTAGGACCCCCTTTTATGGCATACGTAAATCTGTTCGCGACACAAGAATTATGACGAGGTAAGGGTTGAACTCAAACAGAGCGCGACCCAGTGTTCTATTAACTTACATGTCATGTTGCCAGCTGTATTTGCTTTGCTTGCAGACAACACAAATACCATACGCTCTGGTTTCATGATGGATGAACTTTGTTATTAGAAACCGATATGAACTTATACTGGAGAAACAGTCCGACATGAACCTATGTTGGACTTTGATCTATTGACAGGATGGTCTTACTCCACGTTCTCGAACTCCTCTTACCAAATGTTAGAGAAACTGTCTCATATATTCGTGCCTACGAAATTCTACTTTCAGTCACCAGCATGATGCAGACCGGAAATGTTGATGGGAACCCGACGGTTTGATTACGAATCATGCCCCGGGATCGGGGAGACCGCTTGCGCGAGACTCATACGGCGTTCATCCCCTCTGCTTGTTTGTACATGGATGCAATGGGTTCTTTCCCCCTCACAAACAGACCATATCATGCGTGAAATACGGTGACGTCAACCCAAATCATCTTCCTCCTGTCCACTCCTTCACCATCACTTGGACATACCGCTCGCACGACACTTGTAATCCGTGGCATGAGACATGTAATCCGTGGCATGACACTTGTAATCCGTGACATGACACTTGAAATCCGTGACATGGCACGCTGATTATCGCCGTAACGTTGTCTGAGCTGTTGAGAATGTGATAAGATAATGACGCGATACCATGCACGAAATGTCAACTCAATAAAAGCATTATGGCAATTCCAACACACTGGCATACTCTGTCATAATACTACTACGACCAGCACCGGCTTATTCGCTAAAGATGCCAACCAGCGAAGGCACTCCTTAACGAATGTGAGGAAATACATATCTATAATTAGTTAATGTTCCTATTGCTAGTATTATTATTGGCATGTTCCAAAAGTGGATCTAAGCTCACACCAAGACAATAATGCTGATAATTATATAAATATATACGTACTTCCAAACACAGTGTGCTATCCAATCTCCAGGAATGTTTATAACGCAATATACGGCGTATTTAGGTGCCGACACTCCCTGAAGACATCATCGATGAGAGGCTGCCAGATCAGTCGCTGATTAGTTTATTTATGTCTCGGCTGTCAGTCTTATGTCAGTCTTATGTCACCACCGTTATTCCGAGTCTGAGTGACTACCTATACCTGTACAATACCTCTACCTATACCTGTACAATACCTCTACCTATACCTGTACAATACCTCTACCTATACCTGTACAATACCGCGGTACCTATACCTGTACCTACGTCCGTACCTGCACGCATTCAACTCAGAGCTAGATTACTTAGAGATATAGGTATACGATACGGCCAACTTCATGCAATTACATAGCACTCGTTCGTTACCATCCGGAAATAGTAACACATGATCATGCTTTAGTACATAACAGACTACCGCACTCTAATATAGTCTATCAATATTTCAAATGCGATACTATAATATATCAATAGTTATCATAAAGCTTCTGTTTGTGAACTAAACGCTAACTAGACTTGGTCAATAGGTTCCAACATTTTATTTAAAAAGAGGTGAAGGTAACATTTAAAAAAATATATCGGCAATTGTTGTTTAGGGAAATCATTAAAGTAATTGCATGTATTTAATAGTGTGGATATTACGGATATTGCACTGTTCGTTATAAGTTCCATCTCCGACATAAGTAGGCCTAGCCTACTATTCTCGTCCTGAACCACGTTCCATAATTATTTTCATAATAATTATCTACAGTGAAAGGGAAAACAATAATACAATGACTTTTTATTTTCAAAGCAACGTAACAAAAATAGGCTAACCTCTAAACCACGTTGATCTAAAGGCAAGGGTATCCTTTTACGAAGCTCTCTTATCTACTAAGAGACTGGTAGCACTCTCTTAGCAGTGTGTTAGCTATCGGCAAAGCGAGCGCTACCAGTCTCTTAGTGGATAAGAGAGCTTTGTGAAAGGATACCCAGTATTTGGTGCTACGATAACAGGCATCCTATACTGGAGATCATGTTAATTGTGGGCGCCATGGAAGTGGCGCTACCTACCGGCATGTCAAACGTTTGTCAAAGGTAGATAATCGACAGATAGTTGGTCACGCTCACTTAACCTACTGCTCATACATATGCATTGAAACAGTTGCAACCTGTGATGCTGCAATCTCCAGACAGTTTACCAGATAGACACCCCGAGGTTGATTCTTATCTGCTTGTGCAGGCAACAGTAGCAATCTGAAGTGCTTGTAGGATCAACACTAACCGCAGTCTTCACACGTGAAATTTATAAACATTTACTTCGTGAATGTAAACTTAATTTGAAAACTTTCAAAAAATGGCCAGATGCTTACTGGGATTGGTATTGCGATAAAGGTTAACGACCGAAAACATGGAATGTATTGGGGAAACTTATGTGGCCATTATTATAAAATAAATGTGTTTGCGAAGTACCTTGTTATAGTTATTATTGCGTTCACAGAAGCGTTGGTTGAAAGTTATACTAAAACATTTTCTAAACCATCATATAGTCAGTCCTTCGTATGGCGCGTCAAGTTACGGACATATTTGAAAGTTGTCCAGCATTGTGTGCACAATAATGGCGGCGCTCCGCGGATGTTGAGGTTTGTTTACATGGCGTAAGTGTCGGGTTGACAATAAATAGACCTAACAGGTCTATTGTTGTAGATAACTTGCTTGGGGTGTTATTCTGATCGCATAACAAGTGAAATGCGCAATATGCGTCAACACAGCAGTTCCAGTGTCATAACAGTGTGTTCTTTCTTTCCCATCTAGCGTCTTCCAAACAACAACGAAGACAACACACAGAAAACACGCCGGTTGCTACATGATTTCGCATGTGTTGCCAAGTGATTGTTGAGACGCTATATGAAGAGTGTTTATGAAAGCTTCAGAAAAAGGAATTGGCGGTAATTTTAGATAACCAAATTCTCTGTAGAACCGTGTAGGTCTTGATGACATTAAGGATACTGTCAACCAAGTATACACAGTCATGTAGAGAAAACGTTTAACTAGATATGATACAATCACGCCCAACGAGACTTGAGCAAGTATTTCGCCATGATAACGAAACTCTTGTTATATATTTGTACGATTTCATGCTCAATTCATACTTTTTTTCATATATCTCCATGTAAAACTTTGGCATGAGCATGAAATCGTACTCAAAGTGTTTCGTAATCTCGTGGGCATGGTATGGTTTCTCGAAGTCCTCATATCTCCTACGAGACCATAAGCACTCTCGCTCGATCTCTTACACATGGCGCTCGTGCACGTTTACGAGAGCGCTATGGTCGAAAGCTTCGAGAATCGATACCATGGCCTGAAACAGTAATCGTGACATCAGGCCCCGAGATTACGAAACTTTCCTGAGTACGATTTCATGCTCAACTCAATATAAAAATGTAAACTTGAGCATGAAATCGGCCCCAGGTTGAACGTATGCCATGAAATATCCAGCGATATTATCAATTAATTCCATGTGAATATGCATGACGTATTGAGAATGTAATAAACTGGATTAACATCAAGTTGCTGTATTTATTGAATGTTGTGATGGCTTAACCTTCTCCATGCTAGATTATACCAAAACACAGCCCTTCGGGGCATCTCCGATTGCCTGCAGCATGGAGAGGGTTAAATGACGCATCACTCTTTATAACAAACTGCTTCAAACATAACGCTTTATTCACGAATTATAATGCAATCACCATTCATCGTAAATCATAAGGTTCCTTGTAGAAAGTTAGATTAACTGCAGATTTTGATGCTATTTCCTTGCCATTTACTTCTCCGCGTGATTCTACGGTAGAGCAAGTGTCGGCATGACCTATTTCGGAGATTTATTGATGGCACATGATACTCATTAACGCGTAATGTTCGAGTTTTAAGCTGACCCAGATACGCCACAGACACTAGTAGTACAGTCCTTCCTCTTTGCTATCATCATACGGCTATTGCTCTTCCAACTGCAGCTGATGTGGCACGAGCGCCATAAGGACTTGACCTTGGGGATCACGAGGAAGAATTGCAGGCGGCGCCCCCTGGAACAGCTGCACGGAATGACAGACGACTTCTATTGTTGTCTAAGGCAGATCTGGGAGGAATTGGCATGCGAGAGAAAGACTGCAGACTGCAAAGGTGTGAAATTGTTTAGAATGTACAGCAAATAGACCAGATTCTTGGGTGTACATTGTTGAGTTGGAAACGGGGTCATGGCCTCGAAGTCAGCAAATTAGTGTTAATCTAAGATGGTCGTAGGTTCCAATGTTAAATATAATCGGACTTACTGCTTTGAGAAGGGACTATCTCCAAGCAATATATACCATCGAGTTACCGGTTTTCGGGGTATTAAGCTTTTAAACGAGCTGCGCACGATCTGTTGACGATTGTATCAAAA
>JAUTBQ010142182.1:0-14992 GCA_032361185.1 Lepetodrilus ovalis | reverse complement strand
ACACACACACACACACACACACACACACACACACACACACACACACACACACACACACACACACACACACATACATGCACACACACACACACACAAACACACACACGTGCGTTAAACACACACATACACACACACACACACACACACACATACACACAGGCAGACACACACACATCACACACACAAACACATACACACACACACACACACACACACACACACACACACACACACATTGCGTGCTTCGATGGCTGATGTGAAACAATTCTTGAGCACTAATAGATTAGTGGCTATAGCACAATCAAATGTATTAAGTAAGGATATTATTAAACTTGACTGATATCCACAAAAGTAGATCTATAATGCTAGAAAGGAATAGCCATATGCCATACATGCATGGAAGCACCACTATATCAAGTCAAGCTGGTATATATTTATCTAATTAACCGAGTGTGAAATTTATTAACATTCACATTAATTAAAAACAGTCAATTATTCTTAATTTCGGGTGCCCTGTTTCTTATTATTGATCTTCGGGATTACTCTGTCATTATTTCAGTGAGTGGGTGGATTTAAAGGTATCGAGTGAGATCATCCAGGGACATAACTCTGTCCTGAGTTAATGAGTGCCGTCAAGTCATATATCACAGCAATATAAATCAAGGAGTGTGAAATGGCTGTGCCCCTGCGAGGATATCACATTTCATAATTACTCTAGTAGTGACTCTTGCTTGTACACTGTCGGTTCATTTGTCGTATAGCCACTCAAATTACGTGTTTCAAGTGAATGAACAAGTAATTAATAGATTAAGACAAGAGAACCTTTTAAAATAATTTCTTTTTAAATAATTCAATTGGAAAGTAGCTTTGATTTTTGTGTAATGATTACAGCATGATAAATGCAGTTGTACGTACATGAGTGGATTTCATAAATGTGTGACGTTGAAAGATTGAAACAATAATTTTCAAGAAACTTTCAAATGCAATGGTATACAAAGTGATATGCATTCACTTGCCTTTTCATGTACGAACGGTCATACACACAAGCGCGCGTGCGTGCACACATACATACATACACATACACACACGCACACATACCCACACACGCACACACACCCACACCCTCAAATACTAGTAGTCTTCACAATATAAATATCATACAGAATAGAATGCATTTAATCCGTTTGCGTCCTAACGTTCTAGTATATCATTAGAAAATATATTAACCATTACAAAAAGCATTGGGCAATCAACAAATTCCCATAAATCTAAGCATGCATGACAGTTGTGCTTGGGTTGTATATTTATCTGTAATTACTAATTATTCCAAGCGAAACTAGCTTGTTTGTGTTATTCCTACTATAACGGTAATAGGCATTGCTGGATATTTCACTCAAATACGCATATTGTTGCGAAAATCGATGAAACATTGCAACAGTGGGATACCCACTGAGCTTTCAGTCGAACATAATGTACATGTACTGACATTATAGGTAATAGCTACTAAAACGTTGATTTCTTGACGCTTTTATACCGACGATTGATAAAACCCAATAATATATACTGATTCTAACCGTGTCTATTTTCTGTCAACATGGTAACCACTAAGCATGACAGAGGTACGAATATGTTTGCACACACTATACATTATCATCCTTTAAGACAAATGCGTTCATTTTGAAAGTGAAGTAAAGTTTCAAAACGTAGATCACAGTTTACAGTTACCGTATCTCGATTAGATCTAGTGTTACTGTGATGGAACCATGTCCCCACCGTGTGCCACAGCAAGACATAGTTCTGGGTACCGTTTCACGAAGCTCTCTTAAACCACTAAGAGCGTTGTCGTTCAATCACTCGACAAACCCTAAGGTGTTGGAAATAGCCAATAGAATACCTCGTGCTTGACCCAGAGAGGTCAGGAATGGTATACGAGGTATTCTATTGGGTATTGTCGTCGACACTATGGATGGTCGAGTGATGAAACGAATACGCTCTAAGAGACCATAGCGCTCTCTTTGCCGGTAGCTAATGCACTGCAAATAGATCGCTATGGTCTCTTAGTGGATAAGAGAGCTTTGTGAAAGAATACCATGGCCTGAAAATAATCGCCATGCAGGGTGGTAATTATGTATACAGTTTGTATACATAACTTGTCCAACTCTATCATTGGACTCAGCATTGCTAATGTTATCTACAACGAACGCCAGCATCAATAATACCTGTCAAGACATGCCAGTCTTACCTCTATCATGGTTCACTTATTGCCTAAAGAATTCCTTTTCAAAAAGAACGTTTACTGTATTTTACCGCTTGTAAATGTCTTTTTTTAACGGTAAACAATTTATGTTCGATAGCGACAACATTACAGTTTAGTGCGGAAAATTAGGAACGTAATGCATAATTATCTATTACTAATACCGGGTATTATTACTAATATATCTTTTATTAGTATTATCATTATTATCATTAGTAGTATTATTAGTATTAATAGTAATATTATAAGGAGGAGGTAGTACTTTAATTGATGTTCAACGCGTCAGATGATATATTTATATGCTGTTTATTGCAAAATTCAATGTATGATACATGGATGACAAAAAAAAGAAGTTATTAATGTGCCTGAGAATGAAATATATAAAGTTGTACCAATTTAATTTCATATATCGCCTTCTGCGAGTGGGTGCGACTAATATCAGTGATGTCTTTGAAAATATCTTTGTCTGACACGACGTTTTCCTTATGAAATCCTACGTCAAATTACTTTTTTTTCTATAAACGAATAAAGGACACAGAATCCATCAATTGATATTTCTCAAGAGTCAACTTGCATACACAGGTCTGCCCTTCACAGCTCTTCGCATTTGCTTCGAGAGTATAACTCCTCTCATTTTCCGAGGATAATCGTTGAAGCAATTCAGAGTCGCCGAATGATACGGACGTAATACTATTTAGTCCTATATTTACCGCCGGGTAATCGGAAAAGCAAACGAAGAATTAATTAAACGAGTTTCTTCTTTTTTTTGCCATGTGTACACAATGTCTTCGTTTAAGAGACGGGATACCCTGGGTGACAAACAGTTTGAAAATTCTTTATCTTCTTCAAGGTATTTGCTGCTATCTCTGACCTACAGAAATAACTGCTTTCTCCACAGTTCAAACACCTCTTCTAACCCGACACAGCTTATTAAATACATTGTCAGACTATCTTCTCATGAGAAGCTATCCCGGATAATCAAATAGAACGCGCTATAAAGATGCGAATTTCAATCTTAGTCGTTTTCTTTATTATGAATTGTAAAGGAAAATGCCATGTTACAGAACATGGGCAAACAGGTATTTGGGGGGATATTGAAAAATCAATTCCGTTATTGGTGAAAGTTATAAAATTTAGACAAAAAAGGACTAGGCCTACCACTTTTCCATTCAAACAGCCATGGGTGTTGTATCAATATTAGGTAGACGAACGTTTCGTACATGTTTGACGTCAATATTTCTAGATATCCTGATCCTGTAATTAGGTCCATTACGAGTGTGCGTGTGTGTGAACATGTGCACGCGCGTCTGTGTATATATTCATAAGTTGCATGCATGCATCTAATCACTGATGAATGGTAAACATCTGTTCGGAGTGTAAGATGCCCTTACTTGATCGATATATCAAATAGTGTGTCTTGCTTGCTTAAGTTATTAAAATAAATATGTAATGTGAATTAGATAATCCCATCGTTAACCAACATTAGAATTTCAGTAAGAGCGCTAACTATGAAAGTGTCATATTAATAATATTAGAGATAAATAATATAGCATCTAATATTACTATACTTCATCGTATTAAATAAGCTAATTGTTGTATTAACATATACACACTTACAGAAATCTCCAGCAAGTGTATGTCAATACGTATTACTAAAAAAGCCTTGTGTCTGGATATATGCCAAGCTCAACGACACGTCCTCCTAGCTGTCGACGAGTAACGAATAAGGTCTCTATAGCAAACAGCATATACTTGTCTGTTTATTCTCCTATAGTCCATGCACAATCTCGGCTCGCTGAAGTGCTGTACATGGTTTGTGGAAACAAGAAGTACACACTGTTTCCAGTGTCATTAGCGTTGGAGCGACACGATGAACCTCTCTGGAAGGCGTAGTCCAACACTTGAAGGTAACGGGTATGTTAATCCAGTGGATGATGCACAGGTGGCTACATATACTGTGCATGTATACATAACAAAACAGTACTGGTTTCTCTGTATACATATACACATTTGCTTTCAACATGTCACAAGTGATGAGTGCTTATTCTCAATTACAATACTCTACTTTTATTCTCCTATTATCTTCTCCGATAGTTGCACTTACAATCATATTTAATTGTGTATATATTTAACGTCACTTTAATATATAGTATTTGTTAAAATGCATAGTATGCCTCACCTTGCATTTATATAAATGCATGTATTTGTAATTGTATTTATTTTGAGCATTGTTCACAGTAGGGATGTCGGAACAAACGTCTTACTTCAAATCATCACGAAGGATACGCCACAATATTAATAGTAAATAAATGGCAAATATAACAAATAGTGTTTAACTTTACTTTCCTCAATGCAAATTATGTATCGGTGTACTTGTTTAGAAGAAATTTCCATTTATTTCTCTTAAATGAAATGAGGTTCAGGCATTAAGAAACAATTTATTTTATGTTGATAATGCATCACAGCTAAATTTGAGCAAGAAGCGGAAATAATGTAAAGGGATCATTGGGAGAGAAAAACAATAATCTATGCCTGAAATTATTTGTTATTGTCCTAAGTTACAAGTATAAGGCTAAAAATGCATCGCGAACATTTACTAAATTCTGCTGGTTAGTGGTTACTGTAATAATATAGAATTAATCTTGATTGGTGTACCGGTGTTTCTCAGTCTGTCTTGTGAAATAACATATTCCAGCAAACAGACTATCAGAGGACAGTGGGAACAATAACTTCAACATATATGTAGTGTATATATGTAATGTATATCATACTTGATATCATCCCAAATCTCGTATTTAATGATATAACTATTGAAAGAGAAGATTAACATAAACATCTAGGACTTCACTTCGCTTTTGACACCAAATGGACCAAGTATATTGAATCTATCATTATTTCTGCCTCCAAGATGATATCATCTATGAGGAAATTGAAGTACAAGCTCCACAGAACTATGCTATCAGAAATGTATAGTACTAGTATCTGTTTACGGCCTGTTCTTGATACTCATTAGATAGTTGGTCTAACTGCTCAGTTTTCAATAAATACAAATTAGAATTATTACAACAAGAAGCAGCAAGAATTATTACTGGTCTTACTAAATTTGCATCTAAGAATAGTTTGTATTATGAAGCAGGCTGGCAACCATTATCCGAGCGACGAAAAAATAGGAAACTTACAACCATTTACAAAGTCTTCAACAACATGTGTCCTCTGTATCTTACTGATCTTATACCTGATAATATACCAAACTAGAACTAATTATAATCTAAGAACAAACGGCAATGTATGTGTCCCTTTTACAAGAACGTCTACATTCAAAGGGTCATTTATACCGTCTTCCCTGCAAATGTGGAATCAACTACCATTATTTACCCGAAATAGTACTTTTATTAACATATTTAAATCTTCCATACCGGCACTTCCTGACTGTGTAAGTCAAGTATTATACATGTGGAAATAGATTGTTAAACATTATACATACTCGTTTAAGACATAAATGACAATGTAGTAACCTAAATGCTTATATTTTTTTAGTAAATTTATCAGAAACTTTGGAATGCCATTGTGGTAATGTCTATCAAAATAATTATCACTATTTTATTCAGTGTCCATCTTATATCACGCACAGACGCGTTACGTTTAATTGCATTCAACTGTATGTGGGGAGTGGGGATGGTGGCAACCTGATTTAAATACTATTCTATTTTGTAGCGATATTTTGCAATTTAAACAAAATGAATCTATATTTAATTCTGTTCAAGAATATATTTTAAAAAATGAACGTTTTGTAAAATAGTAATGGTTGTTATTATACACGTGTATTCATAATATTTATGTCCTCCTGTATTTAATCATTCTATATAACAATGCATTTTTTGTTTTACTTCTTGTTTGTATATATTTCACTATATTTCTGCACCATGTTTGTTATTATAATCTGTAAATAAGGAGAGGACTGAGATAACAGTTTTCTCTTCTGTCCAAACCTTTTGAACTTTTGTCAATAAAATATGTTGAAATCAAACTTGATATATATCGTCTAGCAAAAAAAAACCCACCATGATGTGTCATTCTGTAGAGACAATATTGTAGTATACAGTATTTAGCATGGCCGACATCTGGTTGATATGTGTCAGGCAGATACTATTGAAAACCGCTCGTGATTTGCTTTATTGGAGACTGTGTTCTTGTTGCGATACCATCTCCCTGTCATGTCTATACGTCACCAGTTGGAGTTATCATATGTCAGTATCTCGCTGACCACTTGTTCTTTAATGCCTTCTTTGTGTTGACCACGTGGACAATACTGCCCCCATTAAACCGGCATCCGCCTGGACAATGGGCAGTTCATGTTAATCTCCAAAACATAATGAACATTTGATGTGAGCTTCATTTTCCTTCATAAAGACCCCCATTAACATACAAAAGTGATTTTGACGCATTCCATGACGGTGCTTCTGTTCTAGTTAAGTCATAGGTCTGCTTGAATCGAGCTTGATTGGGACACATTGTGTATTAAAACTGAAGCAGGTGTTTCCTCGGACCGTCACTGTGAGATTGCACCACCCCCGTCTGTCCCTCCAAGATCTCCCAATTGTCTTTGGGCGCGGTGGAGGGCCCCTGGGTGAGGTTCTAGAAGCAGCACCGTGTCCAGTAGGTGGCGCAAAGAGTTTGGCAGGCATCATCTGTCACGTGAACGATAACACAGCGCCCCCTACCGGTGTTCCATGCTGGACGTCGTCGTGCAGATCAGCCCTAGTCAGTGTTGATTAGAGATATGAGTGGGAGGTGAAAGACCTGCATATCTGTGTTTACCTTGCCAGACAATGGCGGACACTGCCGCACAGTGGACGTCTTTGTAGCAATCTGGCAATCTCGTCGTGTCCCATTAGAAACCATTATCACATTTGCAAAAATACCTCCCATTTACCCCCCTAGAACTAAAACCACCAACCAAGACCCCGTTCAAACCAGGGTAATTTCCCTCTGTATTCACAATTATTTACTCACAGTTTCTCAAAGCGTATATTTTGGGAAATGTTTGTCACAAAGACTATTATTCTAGCTCATAATTAGCATGGATGGATCGACAAATTGCATTTCTCTCGGGTCCCCCTTCTTTCCTCTTATCAAGTGAAAGAAACTGCTGGTTCTTCGAGCTTCACTATTGGTTCACTGCCAGAGTAAATACTAAGCCGCTAACGAACGTTTGGCCAAACAACAGCTAAATGGGTGCGCACGATATTCGCGGGAAATAATTGTTGATAAATCATGATTATTCATAGTCAAGTGTCTGATAAATACTCTCTGTGATATGAATTCTCCGTGTCCGCCAATCGGAATAGAGTTTCGATCAGTATTGGAGCCAGTGAAGAGTTGGAGGGTGGATGAACTCCGAGAGAAGGGATTGTCTTCCAGATTGGTTTTATACAGTTTTTGTAGGGCGAGGAGATAATAGGGTGGCTATTGACTGTATTGATCAGCATAGAGTATCATCAACCCTCTTCTCACCCCACTGTTGGTTCTCCTAAGAATCGATACCCGCGCAAACTGGAGTATTTCTCCATGAAAATATAAGTTCACTTCTTCGAGGAAATTGATGTGTATATTTGGGAACAATGTAATGTTTATGAATATAACGTTTACACAATTGATTAGATCTATCTGTTCAAATATCCAAACATTTATATTCGGCATTAGTAACTTTCTACCGATGTGGAACTACGTGAGGAAGCAGTGTGGATTTCCTCATGACTGAAGTTTCTGAATTAAATTCCAGACGAAGCTGCATGTACATTACTGTTATGAATACTGTAGTATAATTGTTGAATATAAATCTCTGAAATGTCTCATGACAGCCCACTCCGCATGGACCTTTTTAAAAATCAAAATCATTATTTTCTCTGTATGTAAATTTCAGAACGTATGTGACTTCAAGCTTACAATCTTTATCTTTTAATGTAATATTTCAATTCAATTTGCAGTTTGAGGGTTGTCTCACTAGGCTGACAGCCTTTGATATACAGGTGCAGTAGTTACGGCTATTTTCCCCGTCATGTTCTGATAGGCATACCAAACAATGATGCCGGTGTTTCTTGTGATATCGGTCATACTGGATCTGTATAGGCTTTCACATAAAGTACATTTAAGACGATAGTATTAATATGTGGCACTTAATATTATTGATATTATTTCCCCAGTCATATTTCATATATTTAATTTTCATCACAATCATTGCAATAGTTTAAAAAAATTTTTTATATGAATACTAATGATATGTCACATAGTCATTATTTAGAATATTCACCCGCTGACACGCTGTTGCTAAGTATTGAACATTAATCTTTTCAAAAGGAACTGTATTCACTATTTTAACCCATATAAAGCACATTCAGCTCAGTTGTCTATTTTCCTTTACAAAGTCGTCTGGTTATTGTTTAGAAGTAATTATGATGTGTATAAAATATTACTATTTCATAGTGTAAAAAAATGTATTTTTCTAAAATTGTAAGTCAAATAAAAAGTAATTTTAAAATCGAAATGAATTGTCTTCAACGCCTTTGGAAAGAAACATTTATTCCTCATTTTGTTTTGCTTATTCCATGCAATACATAGTCAATCAGAATATACGAGAAGTAAAACGTCACTTGTGTTAATACAACTTAATTAATATTCAGTCAGATAATATGTAGGGTTCACATAATCATCATTCGGAAAATATCTTGAATCGACGATATATGTTTTGTGTATAATCTTCAGTACCTTCCTATACTACTATTACTAGTGACGCTCATATTATCTTTGAATCCTCACGGACATTTGTGATGGTTTGTCTCTATGTCATATACACTTCAAAACTTAATAACGGAATAAATATTTCGACAAATACGTTTCTAAACTGCATAAACTGTTCTTATATGTTCATAAAATGTATTGGCCATATAGCATATATTTTGCTCGGGAATTCTTCAAAAACCTCATCATTATTATAGAGATGTCAGTGTGTGTTTTTTTCGCGTCAAGTTTCGTCTGTAACAACTCTCCTAAATATGATATTCTTTTCACATGCAAATGTTTCATTCTGTATCAAATAATCCATACTAATTCGAAACCACAGTATTGTTGAAGACATGTACAATAATTTCAACAATTGAGTGTACCGTCATGAATTCACGATAACTGATAAAATGATGATCGCTTAATTATACACAAACGGACCCAACTTCATTAAAAATAGAATAACAGAACGTATTATTTCACATGGAATTCATAACAATTATTTTTATGTTATCGATTACTAGTATCTACCTCATAATATTGTATATACATGTGTTTTTCTCGCATTAAACCCAAGACACTATGAGAATCATTGTCAATATATTGTATTTCGTTTTGTTTTTATCAATTATTTATTTGAATTGTTCTCGCTTTTTCAGGCCTCATAATCTATGACCATTAGCTGACCAAATCAGTCCAGATGATGAAATTCTGTCTTTGTAGAATATAACATTGCGCCGTAATATTAAAAAACAATTATTTTCGATAATGGATATTTTTCCCTTAATCCGTCTTTTAATTTCCAGTTTGGAAGTTCCAATTGTCCGGTTCCATGTATGATTGCAAGAAGTGTAGTGCTCAATGGCCCGTTCTGTGCAGGCGTTGGCGACATACAATCAGAGAAAAGCTCAAAACAAGAGAGGGTTGATTCAGTTCTCACGTGAGAAAATAATTCCAATGTAACAACGATTCTGAAGAAGTGAAAGTCGTCGAGTGTTTGCTAGGGGGTGAAATCATCTCTCCCATCTCATTTGCAGAATCGCTTGGAAAAGTTGACACGGGACGTTGATAAACGAAAAGCAATAATGCTTTTAAATTGCTTCAGTTTCATTGGTCACTTAAGCCTCTGTGTTTTCAATGGGGGCAGCTGATTGGCTGGATTGTCGGTTTTTCTGTTCGTTTATCCAGATGATTCATGTCCACGGATTATGAAGCGAAACCATACATAGGCGGACGACCAAATCTTTGTGCAACCAGGAAATGCACTTTTGGCGGTTGTTTGTGCTGGGAGCAATCAGAGAAATAGACGGAATAAGGAGACGAATCAGCAGGGCGCTAAACAACGACAATACGTGATTTCTCTACAAAGTTATAAATCGAAAAAAAATCCTATAGAAGCTCTGAGTATCTTCCACGAATGCCAAAGTGTTATGGGAAAAAGTATAATTATAATGTTTAAACTTTTAAATATTGACACTCTGGAACTGCAGACAAGCCTTAGTGATTGTCATAAAGTTATCAAACACCGTCCTAACTTCACGCTAACAAAGAATGTATAGGATATGATGAGCATGAAGAAGACATAAAAGCATATTGCTCACTGGTATTATATATAGCATGTGTGTATGATACATAACAAACGCCAAAATCCACTTATTTTGACTCAGCGACATACAAAACATGTCACTATGATTGTTGGGCTTTGATGTTGAATAAATATGTTTTACCATCTAGCCAAAGTGGGAATGTTATACATTTGATAAATAATATGTAAAAATGCTTTCATCGTCTCAAGTTGCATTCCATCCGTTGTTGTTATTAATTATTGCAATAACTGTTAACGCTGTAAGTGTATACAGATCATGAAACGAAATACATTACTCTGTAAATTAGTACTTTTAAGTGTGCAATTGCTTTTGTTAGAACAGTATTGTAGGGTAGGGTGGGCTCTTTCTCAAAATAGCGAAAGTCAGCAGACATTTTGATGTCATTCATGGTATTACGTCTACACAGCCAAGGCTCGAAACATGTCTAGTGGATACCAGGAGGTTAGACACATTAGTGAGTCCATGAATATGTCAATTTATTTACCTTAGACGATATTTTAGAAAGGCTTAATTGAATGTTTGTAAGTAATTTTGATGTGTTGTTCATTTAATTCAGAACGTTTCTATTAATATATTATTATATGGTTATGTGTTCACTAATTTGGTAATTAGTATACAATGCTTCTGTCCTAGCTAACATGACTTAATCTAAGCGTTGTTTATTACTTTATTACTACATGTATCGTTTAAATTATCTCATAGTTTTCACAAATTTAATACTCGGATTAAATACTGAGTATGCATTAATTGCTACATATAGGTGAACCGAAGCAATGAAACATTTTTATGAACTAGCATAAAGATAGTTTTGATTAATGATAAAATTAATTTACAACGTTGTATGCACGGATCATTATTAAATGAAATGTGTGTACATCTAAAATAGATAAAATACGCATTAAGTAATACTTCGTTCCGACCGAATATGATAAACGTTATAGGATATCTCAGATGATTCATTGCTACAACAATTTGACTACCATCATTACGTTGTTAAAATGAAACAGACAAAATGTACGAGTACAACAATTTCTTTTATCATAATATTTGTCCTCTAAATAGATTGGATTTTACAAAACTAAACGCTGACCTGGTTAATTTACTACTTCTACCAAAGATGCTGTTCAATTTATTTAGTCTGTAAAATGCATAATTACAATGGATTCAATTTTTTACTTTTGAAATAAGACAACCCTCGTGAAAAGTAACAAAAATATTAGATTCGTACATTAATATATCTAATTTGTAATGTAGCTGTGACATGCGAAATTCATTGTGGGTAATTTAAATAAATTAGAGAAAGTTTCCAAAGTGCAGTATTTAACAAGGACTAGTTACAATAGAAAATACGACTAAATCAAACTGTACTATCATTTTATTTTACATTCAATTGTTCGTTTACTCAACTAACCTTTCATCCCTACCCCTAAAATAGTAAACGTATAGTTTTCTTCGATACAAGATGCGGCATATTAGTCTATTTAGTTTATATACTATCGTCAACATTTAAGAGAACAATTAATTTAGATTTAGTATAGTACATGTGCATTCAAATGCGGAAACACATATAAATTAGTATAATAATGAGTAAAGTAATGGTACTGAAATTTATATAAAAAATAATGCATGGGTCACACTACCGGTATGTTACAAATGCTTGTATGTACCTCATTGGGGTATGTAACCGTGATAAATCAAGTTGTCTCTATTTTTACTCAAAAATGTATCCCAAGCATGTGTTCCCTTATTTATGCCTGTAGTATATTTGATTTAAAATAGAAAAACAAATGTTGTCGTTAAATGTATTCATTATTTGCATAAGCTCTTTAATGTATTAAACACAGATGATGAATGTACACTCTGTATGTCTACGATGTATATAGTCTCGTAGACAACAAAGTATTTGAACAATTGGTACATTTACTGTGACACCTTCTGTTATAATTTAATACAATTTTATATAATAAACTAATGAACATTAGTGTGCCCACTGAATATATCGCATGCTGGCAATAAGTACACGCAATGCTGCACTGAACATGTTTTAGTAATAACGTTTAAAAGTCTATAATAGTATAATAAACAATCATATCGAAATATGATAATTTGATACGGAAAATGGTTTGGGTATTACGTCTGAAAATGTGACAAACATGAATAGTTGGTGGTAACTTACCATGATATATTGGTCAATAGGATATGGAGTAGCTGGTATACCGTATTTCCAGTGTTTGCGCTTAACTAGCTCGTCAAATTCATTGTAGTTTTAGCTTTAATAGAACACGAAAGCTTGTCACCATCCTACGATTTCTAATCAAATGGGCGAAAATCATAAAACGAAATACATGTACATTTTAATTGTATTTTTGTAATAGATTTAATCTCAATGAGAACAATATCTTGACACATTGCCTGTCAAATGTTCAACATTTTTCTCAGCCATTATTTACAAAAGCTGAACTTTCCTTCATCTTGTCCCTGTGTTGTTTACACAGAAAAGGAATTGCGTTACCATAAAAATGTCAAAACTGGCATTGAAAATACTTAAATAGTTTGATTTTATCAGACACACTCACGGAAATTACCGAGTTTTCCCGAAATGTCCTAGTGGGTGGTCGCGTATGCTGAATGTCGACAAGCTGTCACGGCGCAGAATGTTTCCTCTGGTGAACAAAACCTCTGTCATACTCCAATGATCTCTCTCTGGCCTAGAAGTGCACTCACTGCCAAACGTTTCCTTCACCATTATTATTTTTTTTTCAATTCTTCACCACGCGCCAAGTAAAGATGTCATCCTTGGCATCTATTCACCTGCTCAACTCCCTACCTCACATTGCAGGACCTCAACGAGACCTGAAGAGGTCCAAGGAGGTACCTCCCACTATAATTCATTTACACCATCCATTGGAATAGTCATAATTATTCATAATACCACAAATTGTTAGCAAACAGTTTCACTGCGGTATAAGTATAGCGATGATAAAAAAAAAGTGACACCTTTACAATTTTCTCAATATGTGTTGAAATGCATGGAAAAGGAGGTCACTTATCGTAGTCTTGTGAACACTCGTGCTGTATTATACAGATATTTATGACCAGCAAATACATGCCATTTTCACACATTCTTACACTGTTTTGTTGAGTGGGTCTCGCGAGGATGACAACTACTAGTGAAATGTTATTTTAAGGTTTGTAATTTCATAAGGTACAAAGCGATATTCAGAAACCCTTAACACCTGTTTTGTGGACCATTATACGAGGATAATTTGACATGTATTACCCATTCAGACTGTGAAATCGAATATGAAAGTTCAACAAACAGTTTATTTACTTTTAAGAAGCCCGCGTGTCCAAACAATATCAATGGTTACAATTTGATGCGAATAAGTATCAGAATGCACGAACGGCATTCATCAGTAGGATTAAGCAATGGCAATCCCATTATTGATACTCAGGTATGTTTGTTGATATGGCTCGTAGATTTATTTTCATATGATTCTTTATACCTGGAGTAATCACTTTTTCGTAACGATCTGCGTGTTGTAATTTTGTACTAATAATTAGTAATAATCAAATACGCCAACGCAAAAGTTTATATCAAGACTATTGCAAGCCATCCTTATTGAATGGATACATTGAACTGTAATGTTCCTAGGAAGTACAAGGTACATTGTATTTAGTTTACCAGCTATTGTTTAGTTACTGATGGATTTACTTATGCGTTTATGCAACTGTGTGTATTGAAGCCTGAGTAATGTAGATGCAATTGATGCCAGTATAGTCGGCATTATGAATGCATGTTTGGTGTTACAGATATAATAATGCATAACAATAATAATAATAATAGTAATAAGAAGATTATTATCCTCTTTGTCCTAGTAACAGAAATATATGATGTGTAACACTATTCTTTACATTCGTCTTTGCATAATATGTATAAACTTGCTTGAGCATTTAGAAATGGTATCTCTACTCCGAAATTAGTAATCAAGGCTCTAACAATGTTATGTACCAGCTAATAATATTCAGTAACACTCTCGCTTTGCTGAGACATGTTGTCTTGCGAACGATCTTCAAGTATGCAACAATATCAAAATTAATGTGTGTTATTAATAAATAAAAAAATTGTATTATTTATTAATGCTTGTTTGTTGTGCACGGTGTATATTATATTCCATTACATATCATAAACAGTAACTTGACAAGGATGTTTCTCCTTAAATATTATCTTGGTTTTAATGGGGTTTTGTTGTTGTTGTTGTTTTTGTAATGGCGTTTATAGTCGCTTTCTAGAATCATTCACTAACATCACGACTTGTCAGTTTAGGGCAGGAGGAAACCTGCAACATCC
>JAUTBQ010142181.1:0-34217 GCA_032361185.1 Lepetodrilus ovalis | reverse complement strand
TATAAGGCTGGTACTATAAGGCTGGGGGTATGTCATGGACCCCAAATACAGCCTTATATAGAGGGGACACTGTACTCTTAATCCTGTTAGTGGGAAAGAGAACTTCATGAAAAGGATGGCCTGTATTGTATATTGATAAATCACCAATATTATGCCATTATGTACCATACCCATCCTGAAGCATGTACAGTGTGGTGATACTCTTAATCCTGTTCTACTTGAAGTGACATAGCAGGTGCTGATTGCTGAGATCAAGCTGGAAACAGTTAAAACTATTAATCATTTGCATTTGGCAGCAGGCTCATAATTGAATCAACTTCAGGTCAAGCCAAATTAAAAGTGGCTAGACCTGGGTTTTGACAGCTAGACCTGGGTTAGACCTGGGTTTTGACAGCTAAATTTTAGAAATTAAATGTCCAGTTGGACATGATCACCAGAGACTTGATGTAATTGAATGTGAGTGGCGCTCTCAAATATGATTTGAATTCAGTCTGTCGTTTATGCAAATGTCTGTTGACGTTTATGCAAATGTCTGTTGACGGTGTTAGTTGCCATCATGTTCTGACCTTTGTCCAGTGGATGAAGTATCCGATGACAAAGTATCAAATCAAATTCTATCGAGAGCTCTGAGATAGGGACAATGCTGGAGGTAGAAATAAGCAGAAATGGAATCCAAATGAAATTTAAATGGCTTAACTAAGGAGAAGCGGTCATCGATATTGATTAGCCATCTGTGGACCAAGGAGTGACCACTGGCTGAAATGGCTTGACCCCCATCTAGAAATTGGATCCAATGGGATGACCAGAAAGGATGACCATTTGGTGGATGACCAGTCTAGGAGTGTCCACTGTGCTGACCTGGATGTCCAGTGTTTGAACCCAATTTTGTCAGGAATTCTTTAACCTTGACTTTGATGGACCATATTTACTTTTATTGGACAATCTATGGATTCCCTTGATGGTCATCGGTATCTTGAGATCTAGAGACTGTACCACACATTCATCGGAGTTGGTTACATTCTGTACAGAGATGTCCACGTGAGTTCATTGGATTTTGTGATATTCAGTGGTTCTGGAAGCTCTGACAAAGGCCATCAGTTTTACAATCTGAGGAGAGATGACCATGTGATATGACGAATGAACCTCATTTGGATTCACTGCCTTAAAGCCAGAGACTGCCAATAGAGAGATTCATAGTGTATGTGCAGTGAAGATGACTTGCGGGCGTTCGGATCAAATATCGTTTATCGTGATTGGACACTTGGCATTGTGTAAAACCATGATGGACCTAATGCAGACTTGCCATGGAGCAGACACAATGCTTTATGGACTTTTACGTGACAATAGCTTTATGTGACAATACTTTATTATTGTCCCAGAGTTAGCTCTAGGAGAGTGTGCAGTTATTGGCATCTGCCAGCCAATGTGTAGTAGTCCTATTCCAAGCATGTCAATGGTTTTCCTGCAATAAGACATTCTTGCCAAGAAGATAGGTCTGCAGTATTGTAATGTCCGGTAATGTCAGCCTGACCTGACCCACAGCCTGTTGGATGTCCAGCCTGTTGGACATTTATTTATCCCATGCCAGAGACCAGGAATTTCCTGCAAATTGGTGATCTGCCTATCTGTGTCTATCTGTGATCTGCCTATCTCTGTGTGTCTATCCGTGATCTGCCTATCTGTGAGTGATCTGCTTCTTGGAGAGACATCCGGGTCAAGCAATCATCATGGTTGGCCATCTGTGAGGACATCCATGTGACAGTGGCTCAAGCATGTCAGCAGAACGGCAGATAGGATCTGTATCTGGTGATTAATAGCTACGTTGGACATAGCAATAGCAAATCAGGATATACTTTCACATGTGCAGCAGAGGCATCTAGAGAAGGTGGTGAGTTTATTCCTTTAGATATTGGAGTTCTGAACAAAATACATGATTAATCGCTACATTGTGGACATAGCAAATCAGGATACACTTGCACATGTTCAACAGAGGCATCTAGAGAAGGTGGGGAGTATTCCTTTAGGTAACAGAGTTCTGAACAAAATACTGATTGGTTTTAAGAATATGAACACATCAATCCTACCACATCCCTATTATTTTTTTTACATAATTGTATTTTACCATTGGAGCGTTACTGGATAGATAACATGGAATGTTTTGATGAGGCACAATCCTGATAGTTAATCAATATGAAACTGTGTTCCACTCTACAACCCAATTCCATTTTCAATTACTTCAAATTGAATTTATGAGTTGGTGCTTCTTTCTCTCTCTCTCTTTCTCCAAAATCAGAGATCAATCATCTCATGGCCTGAAATATACTGCTTTGAACCAGGGTCATGCTGTTATGAACCATGGATGTCTTGAACCAAGATAGAGTTGGCTTGAACTAGGGACATACTAGCAGGAACCAGGGACATATTGGACATACTGACAGGATGATGGTGGAATCTATAATTGATTGTTCACAATTTACCCTGAGCCCAATTGTAGTATATTTATTGGCTGAAGCTGATGAATTGGATTGCATCATTAGAAAAATATGTGATGGATGGATAGATGGGTGAGTTGTTTAGTGGGGTTGGCAGATGAATGGGTGGATCAGAGCCATAACTGTAGAACTAATGTATCATCTCGAGTACGTTTGGAGATAATGTGTATTGACACAAGCTCAATTTAGCCTGTCTCCACTATGCATTGATACTTCAGGGAATAAACCCGAGACATGGTCGTCACGTACCTCTCTTGTAGGCAAATGGATCTCTTCTGATGATGTAAAATCTGTCTGGCAACATGAATGGATGATAACGATATCAATTTCACAGCAGACACCTTGATCCTAGCTGAGGACGGCAAATCTGAGCATTTCTGCTCCGTTATTCCTTCAATATGTGACTCCAGTCTGGTGTCTGGGAACAAGACCAGTGGGTGTGGCCTGGTCTCCTCCCCACCCCACCCACCCCACCTTCCTAGGAATGTGTCTCACCATCCTTTCAACAAATGGGACCTGGGTATAATTTCTTTAAGCTCTCATGTCCACTTCATAATACTCTACTAAATGTCCGATTGTCACAACATGTATAAGATATCACTACAAGAGTCCTTATGACCTCATAGGAGCTACGAGAGCTTTGAGGAGCGGTACCCAGGTACTTAACCCTCCCTACCCTAACCTACCCCCTGGTCTGGTCTGGTCTTTACAAACCCAACCCCTCAGATACCAGACACACTCCAACACAACCCCCTCTTCCATTACATACATGCATGTGGTACTACTCTGTATTTGCCTTGATCTTGGACAAGCTCATTCGTGTACCGTATATCTCTGAATAATCCCAAGTTGGTCTGTTTCAGTCAGCTTGATTTCAATTTTAAATGATATCGCTCTCTATCCTTGTGGTTTTTTTTTGTAATGTGATTACGAAGTGCTTGTTTAAGTTTAATCAAGCATTTGATGGTTTGGGGGATTGGTTATCGACATCTCTCCAAGTGTTGTGGATGAACGGAATGCCGAATGGTGTATGTTTCATTTCCTGAACTCAACTGGGTTCATAATGTGTTTGATCCTTCCCAGAGTAGCTTGTTAATGGTATTGACAAGTGACAAGTGACAAGTTAGCTAATAAGACCAGTGTCAGAGAGACTCTGCTGTCCCAGCTTCCATGGGAAATAGAACAAATTGCCAGGAAATTGTATGTAAACATAAATAGATTAACATAAGGGAATACAGAACTTGGTCTGACAGTTTCTCTTCATTTTGATTGACGGAACAAGTTTAGGTTTTCTGATGTTTCCCACAGCGTTTTGGTAATGTTGCAATGATCTGGTTATGGAGGGAGGAGGAACCAGTGACTCACAGTTGGTTCTGATAAACCAAGCGGATATGTATACAGACATCACACCCCATACATCCTGGAAATTTGACTGAAAGCCCAGATTATATTCAAACTGAGAATCTTTTGTTACCGAGGCTGATGTACTAACCACTGGCCTAATCGTTCCCTTTGTTTAGACTGTTTTAATGTTGACAAAGATTATGTATGCTTATTTACATTATTAATACCTTATTTATCAATTTACTAATTATATTTTGGAAAATGTCTTTCAATACATTAACTGGAATTACATTGTAAAAATATTCATGGATTACATAATTAATTTCTAGACAATTTTCAAGATAAAAGGTCAAATATTCAATTGCCTATTCAAATTAGGAGGTTGATGAGTGTTTAAATTACAAGAACATTTAAAATAAATTAGGAATTTGATGCTTGTTTTAAATATTTAACCATTTTAAGGAAATAAAGAAATGTACAGCACAGAGAATGCATCTGTCGCAATGTTGTTGATGACGAGTTGTTGATGACGTTGATGAAACAAAAGAGGCCAGCATAGTGGAACCCAGCACATGATTTGATGGAAATTTCAATTAATCATGATCCGCAATACGACCCCCATGCTATGGATTTATGAATAATTACAAAGCTTTTGTTAAATCATCTTTGTCTCCAAGCAAGGGAGGCCTGACTGCAGGCTGGAGGAGTATCAGGACTTTACACAGCGAGGGGGGTCACGCTTAGCTGGGCCCACGACTAGTTCACAGGACACTTCTAAGCCAGAGGGTGTCCTGCACAAAGACTCTCAGAGACTCGAGACCCAACAGATCATCCCAGCTTCCAATTCCGGCTAAGAAATGTGTAGAGATAAGACCTTCTTTATGGAACTGTCAGATGTGAAGATTGTCATCTCAATCCTATAACAAGTATTTCGTTCAGGCGGCGTGACGTGGATAAATTTGATACCGATTTGGAACTACGGTTGGTTTGTGAAGTCGCTCCGAAACCCAGATTATTGAAGGGGAAATGCTTCCTTTGGGGGAGCGAGGGTAACTAATGGTCGCGAGTGGTCTAATAGTCATAGGCTGGCCAGTCGTTAGCCGATGGTCAAGTTCTAAGCGTCTTGAGTTCTTCGGAGAGTGTGTGTGTGTGTGCACTGTTTACTTTCCGCTTGTGGATACACAAAGGTTACTTGGTCAAGCGTCTCTTCGACAATGTGAGGCAGCAGATTAAAGTAAGTCTATATAGTGTGGCTTGGCATGTATCTTTATTTCATTGTTTGTTCATCTAGTAATAGCCCTTCAATGACTTTGGAACTGTGGTGGTAGTATTTAGTGTTAATTTAATAGGATTTACAATGTTTGACCAGGTTCTGCGGATCTGAATGCTTTTATTGATGTCGATCTCATATCTTTCTCTTCATCATAGTTATATTGATGTTAACACTGCCATGGTGATCAAGTTGCATTATAAAATGATTATATTAAATTTCATTTTGATAAATATGTGTAAATATTTTTTATTAAATAAGCTATCAATGTTTTTTTTTTTAAATAAATAAATAAACTGTTTAAATAATTTAACATTTTAAAATTGATTTAGTCTACACCAGTGTATTCAGTTAATGATTTGTCCATACACAGTTTTTTTGTGTTATAATTTTCAGCCTACAATAGCCTCCATTAAGTTCTAATGTAATTCAATGCAAAGAAGGTACGAAATTCGATTCCGTGTACATGTGGTGACGCAGCTAGCTTCTGGTAGGAGATTACTACTCTGATATATTCCCTGTCCTGGCACTGAGTTTATCATGTTATGCTGCCTCTGTTAACCCATTACGACCCAAAAGGATCACCATAACATCCCATTTATCTGTTTGAAGCCAGACGCAATTTCCTTCAAATGGAGGACCCTCAAACTTTTCCTCCTCCACTGATTAGAGAGGGATTACTCCCAGCAGGTAGTGGTCAACACAGCACGGACATGGTCATTATGTCTCAAGTGGGTCAGTTCTTGATTAACCCCGTAAATGTTAGAGGTCATCACAAAAGGAAGTGAGTCTACTCTGTAATTTGGACACTGATGAAAATTGACAATATTTTTAGAATTTAATTCCTAGTTTCATTAAAGATATTGTATGTTTATTGTTACTTATACAAACTGACAAAAGGATGTGAAGACCAAAAAATATTATATCGGTTAATTGCAATTGCCATTGTGGTTCTGCTGTACATTATTTATTGGTTAATTAAATAGCAACTGAGCATAGTTGTCAGAAAAGTAGTACTAGATACATCTACAGCAGTTTGATCTCATCACGTTGCTTCCCATGTCCATTGGAACCTTATATCATTGGAAAATCAATACTTGCTGTTATGTTATTATGATATTGTGCTGACCCAGCTGAACTATTGCTTGTAATTTTACTTGATTTTTTACTAGGATTTTTGGTTTGCAGGCTTTTCCATTGTAATCTCAGTCAATATATGTTGACTTAATTTTTTTAATAAGTTTGCCAGTTCATATAGACTTCATTTCCTGAAATAATAATGGAAATGATTCGCTATGAATTGAAAAATACCCATTGCTTATGATCCCATAGAATGGCAGCTTGGGTTGTATATTCCACAGGGAGTTGAGAAGGAAAAGAATGGGAGCACTGATTTATTGACGGGTAATAATGTAGCGCTATGAGCACAGGTTTGAGCATGGATTTGATGCAGTGTAAATGTGCACATTATTATTATTATTATTATTATTTTTATATTATCATTATTATCATTATTATTATCATTATTATTATCATTATTATTATTACTATTATTATCATTATTATCATTATTATTATTACTATTATTATCATTATTATCATTATTATTATCATTATTATTATTATTATTATTATTATTATTATTATTATTATTATAGATTATCATGATATTAATCGTTGCAAATGGGTGAAAGATTCCAGCAGCGATGTTAAACTCCATAATCACTCACTTGTTAAATGTTAAATTGAAGAAGTATTTGTAGGTTTTTCAATGGTAATCGTAGTCCTCATTACTGATAACTGGCCAACTAAATATTATCCATATTGGTTGGCCGTAAAGGGGTGAATAACACTGCTGACCATCTGAAAACAACAGACACGAAAACAATAAACACCTTCTGGAAAACATTTTCCCTGGATCCGCCAGTCAGTAGTAGAAATCCTTAGAAGGGAAGACCTTCAAATAAATAATAGAGAATAGCTGTCAGGAAAACAAACACTGAAAGGTTCAATTTGCTTACAGGTCTGGTAATCTTCCAGAGACACAGCCTACTGCAGGAATATCTTCTGTTTATTTAGCTGATGGCTCTGCCATGATCCTGTTTCATGTTCGGAAAGTTTCGCAGATTATTCAACACTGAATCGCATCCCAGACGCCTTGTGGCATGAGTCGTCGGCAACGTATTGCGTTAAGACGTCGCAGTGTGCTAAAATGTCGGCCTCATTACCCAGGAATCAGGTGTTGAGAACTGGCAGTAGTTTTTATGATCTTCAGGAAGAGGACATCTGAGGCATTTGATGGAGGGTAAGACCTGTTTGGAGCCAATTGTGTCCAGCGTAAAAGATGCCACATAATAAAACGTACCGATAAAAGTCGTTTTAATGATAACGGAAATCTACCTGGTTCCATCGCCTTGCTGCTTGCAGACCTCATCTGTGTAAATCTGCATTCTCCGTGGACTGGACCAACACTCTGGCAGTCCTTTGAGCTGCACATCTGGAAACCAATACTTTGATCCAAGAAAACAAATACATTTAACCCTCTCAATTCTGACCGTTACAAATTCAAACCCTTCAGACGAGTTGATGATTTAATTAATTTCGTTGAATTGAAATATTTCAAATAAATAGGATTTCTTGAGGAAAAAATGAAGTTAACCCCCCTCCCTGCTGGATTATGCACAGACACTGCTCTTTAGGGCATCTCAGGTTGCCTGCAGCAAGGAGAGGTGTAACTCTCTCTATGCTGGAGGTAACTAGAGATGCCCTAAAGAGCTGTGGCTATTACAGCAAGGAGAGGGTTAAATTGAAATAAAATAGCAATAAAATATAAATAAGCTATGTATTTATTTTTATCTTTTACTGTTTGATCCGTAGATTCTTTCAGGAGTGCATAAATCACCACGACACCTTGCTACATCTATATAGCGGATATTGGGGTCAAGTTGAGGTGAAGAGATTTTAATGAGTCGGCGACAGCTGTCAATCACAGCGTTAACATGATATGCTGCTTCAGTATGACTTGCAGTAAAACCCAATTGGTTTAGGATGTCGCTTCTTGTATACCTGGTTTAGAAAGAGATATGAATTGGGTCATCGGAGCCAATTGAGGCCAATGCTTTCTAGGTTAACAAGAGGCATGCGTTTGATCACGGGGTAGATCAATTCCTTAGATAGTATCAAATTAGATTGCTGGAAATGATGGCTTTAACATAGTGCTAGACTTTATTAGTTTTATCTCCGGTGAATTTGATAAGCTTGTATATAACGCTAAATGGTTTCGGCAATCGGGTTTGCAATCAAATGAATCCTGACCAGTATGGATGTTGTAGGATCTGTGTCTTGCCGAATGTGATCTGTATTCTCAAGGGGGTTGAGAATGTAACTTCTACGCAAGGGCATTTGTGTAAAGAGACCAGGTTGACTGACAGCACTCCAATAATTTGTGTGCTGAAGAAATAAAATGCTGTTTCCAGAACACCATTGATTTGTCAATAAACTGATCTCACGCTGTGCTAATATCCATAATACTCACAGGTTTACTGCAACATCCTGCCCTACAGATGTTGCAGGTTTCCTATACTGACAAGTTGTGACATCAGTGAAAGAATCTTGAACCTTATTCCCCAATTTTAAGAACATTGTACATAAATCTTGTTTGAATTTTGGCAAGGACAGCTATTCTGTAATTTCAACAAGCCAGCAGTAGGTCTATACAAGTTCATATACCTAGACATGGTTATCCGTCTGTGAATAAGAAATAGGTTGATCCATTACTGTAATATTCTAAGTCTAACGTGAATTGTATTCCAGATGTCCTCAGTGTACTATTGCTAAAATTTGCAATTTTATTATGGCGTGTATTTTACACCTGATTGAACAGCAGACACTGCTGAAACAGCATCTAAGGACATTGAATATCACCGAGGAAGAGTTCATCCAAGGACGCTGAACGCAAAACCAGGAATATCATCACCCAGTGTAATGCCCCTATTGTCCATGCATGTATTGTTTCTCAACTTTGGCTAATTACTTTCAGTTCGGTTGATGGTACTAAATAATTGTTACTCTTGAGATATCCAGTGCGGATAAGTTAACACAAGATGGACAAATTAACACGATCTCTCCTTTGCATGGGTATTTCTTCACGAGACCAGACAATCTCCAAATTTGGCAGGTTCTCAGTTTCTGGGACTCCCGTCCCTCGTGTGTTTCAATTGTATTGCTTCCAGATAGGAAAACACAATTGACAGAGCGCACTCTGAAATGAAGATGACATCTGGCTCTTCCACACAACAAAGTAGGGTCATTTTCTGGAATTAGAAGCTGGCTCAGTTATGCATTTTACTTCCTTTGTGGGTGGGCACTGAACACTTTGAAATTAACATCTCTTTGAGGATGAAATAATATCACTTCATTGTTAAATACAAAAGTGTTACTATCAATATTATTAAGTATGCTGCAATTAAAACTAATATTTGAAATTGGCATCTTCTGTGATGGTGAAATAATATTATTTCAATGTTAAATATTGTTAAATATTCTAAACCTAAACGGAAAGTTAAAGTGTAATTAACATCTCCTATACTGATGAAATTATTTCAATATTAAATATGTCAATGTTAGCTATGATAATTGTTAAATACATTGTACATGTACACCAGATCTTAACCCTCTCCTTGCTGCAGGCAACTGGAAATGCCCTAAATAAAGTGCAGTGTCTGTATCTAATTCAGCAAGGAGAGGGTTAAACAAAAACTTGAAATTAGCATTTCCTATGACGATGAAATTATTGCAGTGATAAATATGTAATTGTTCATTAGCAATATAGTTAAATATAATGACACTGTAATTTCTCGTTATGTATCAAATAGTTTATTCTGAAAGGTTAGTAAGTGCATGTTATAGAATCTGTCCAACTACATGATTTGATTTCCGACATAACTCCATAGGACCCTGACAAACCATGTTAGATGACTAATCAAGATGAATGACCTCCCTAGGGTCAGCCCTGACCCCTATTTGCCATAAAAACATGTTAGTAAGGGGCCACTCAATGCGAGACCAGATGGAGAGATAATGGTCCCAATTATGGACTTCATGCTTTGTAATAACATTAATTGAATCCTCGCAAAGTTTCTATGGATAACGCCGGTGTTTGGTGGTCAACAAAACTGTGGTCTTGTGTCCAGCAGCCAATAATGACCACTTGGACAGGATCCACTTTCAGTTCTGGGGAACGGTCATTGGAAAGAGCCCTGAGGGTCAGTGTGTCCAAGCTTACTGGACATCAGTCAATGTGTTCTAATCTACTGCATTAGATATTAGCTGGGGATTAATCTCATTGACTCATACTGGACTGGTATCAGTCTTATTGCATTAGTATCTAGGAGGAGTCGCAGGAACTGGACCATAGTCGAAGTCTGCCAGTCTCGGTTCAGCGGTTCAGTTGGGGGTCGTATAGTTAGTTTTGCAGCATTATTCTATTGACCAGCATTCAGGACAGAATGGACATAGGGTTTTTTCCAATATTATTATTTGAGGTTTACTTTTGTAGGCCAGGAAGAAATGAGGAATTTGTTGTGTCCGTGTCTTGTCACGTCCAGTCACTCGCCACTGACTAGATTATTGACCGATTGACATTGAACACTGCAACATAAGCACATCTGGCTACATGTACAACATAGGATATCTTCTGGGAAGATCGACGTGCTCTTCTTTACACTGTAATCTGAATCGAGATCATTCGGAATTACACATGGCGCTGTTTTGTCCAGAGGATGTTTCAGAAATATACTCCATGATATGGGAGCTTTTTTTGACAAGAATCCATGGATGGATGTGATTTGTCCCTTGGCTTCATTTTATAGCCTGAGAGGCTTGGAGACGTGTGATGTCTCGCGAGGACAAGTGAAGACCTCTGAAGACCTTTGCAGACTTGAAATGTCTGCTATTGATTAGAGACGTTCAATCTGACTTGTACTCCTGCTGATTATAGACAGAAGTCTACATTTGATTATCTGTGGTGTTTGTGACTTGACTGGTATTATCCAAGATGGATTACCATCAAGAGCCTATTTTTATATTTTGTGGATCCGACTTTGATACATGAGGACATTACGAATGTTAGTGCTTGTCTGTACTAGAAACAGGGTGTCTTCTGTACGTCCTTGCTGTGGGTAAAGCTGATGCAGAAGGTCCAGGGTTTAATTGCTGAACACTTTCTTGGATAGTGCTGAACACTTTCTTGGATAGTGCTGAACACTTTCTTGGGCTGAACACTTTCTCGGATAGTAGCTGAACAAAGTGGACCCAGTGCTGAATACTTCTCCTACAGTAGTGCTGATAATGAAAACCAAGGATAATGCTGAACACTTTTGTGGGGATACTGCTGAACACTCACTTGAGTTGTGCTGAAGAAAGTGGATCCAATGCTGAACACTTACTGGAGTAGTGCTGAACTTAGTGAATACTTGGTAACACATAGCAAACAATTGGAGAAAACCTGCTGAATTCTTGAAACCACTGTGATTTTCACAAATATGTTTCTGAAGTTGATGTGTGAGTTTGGGAGTTTTTATATTTTTGTTGTTCTTAACCAATGATTAGCGTCTTAGTATTTACCAATATTTATTCAGAAGTTCAGCCAATTTCAATTATTGTTTCTGAAGTTTTGCATTCACCACTAATATTTCTGCAGTTTAGCATTTACCAATAATTTTTCTGCAGTTTACATTCACCAATGATTTTCTGCAATTCAGCTTTCTTCAATAATTTTTCAGCAGTTTCGTTTTCTTAATATTTGTGTAGCAGTCTAATGTTTCTATTGCATTTCGGTTAATACTTCACCATACTGCATTACTTGTATATGATTCCCTATTTATTGTACTGATGTTCAACATACCCTCATCATTGTATTTCAGTTTAACATACCCTCATCTTTGCATTGTGGTTGTTTGTCCAACTCAGCAGTTGAGTGCTCCTGATAGTATTGGTGCCTAATAACCGTCATCAGCATATTTAATGTGCTTGTCCAATCAGTCTAATTGATGGTTTTGATGTGTTGGCTGCTGTCGGATTAAAGTTCACGACAGTGCTATATGATATGTCCCAATACCCTTCTCATGACAGTGTTGTGTTATTATGCAGTGGGTAGTGCACCGAACTGTGAAACCAGATGGTCCGAGTTTGAATCTTGTTCTGGAGGGGACACTTTTGTTTTCTCAGTGATGGGAATCATTTCAGTATTCGGGGAGAATTGGGGAAAAGATTGGGTAGAGTTTTTGAAAGTGGATTAGGGAAAAATTGGAAGAGGGTTAGGTGGTATTGGAAGAAGTATTTGGAGGATGATTGGGGAAGGATTAGGTGGAAAATTTGGAGCAAGATTGGAGAATGATTTGATGGAGTATTTGGACGAAGATTACTGTCTATATTGAGCTAGTTCTGAATCTGAAGACAATGTGACAATAGGGAAAATAGTCGTTCATATAAATGTCATTCATATAGCGCATTGATATTTAGTTTTCATGACAACATAAAACAGAGCGGCTTTGCAAATTGATTTTTCTCAAAATATAGCTGTTACTATGCCAACAAATAAATCTGTCATGATTTTGTCATTTTTTTTTATTTCACAAGCAGTATTCTAGTTAAAATGTGATTGATAGAATCATCTTTAAAGGAGGGAAATACAAATATGATGCAGACTGTTTTCTCTTCATATTTGTGATTAACAAACATGAAAGCACATATCTTCATGACTTTTATGTGATTTTATGTGATTTAATGCGACTTAATGAAGTATAACATACACATTTAAGATTGATTTCCTAACAAAGTGATATTTTCAAAAGAATTTACCACCGAAATTCTATTTACTCTCATGTCTATCTGTAGCTTCAATTAATTTCTGAGATTCATTCAAGCCAATGTAATGGAACGCTGATCCTGGGAACGGAAAAACTCAGACAGGACGAACGCAAATGGGGAACATTTTCTTTAAAGGCACGAGTCAGTATTGATCGAATTGTCCACGTTTTCCGGGCAAGTGGCGTCATTATGCGCTATTAGTCTGTGGCCCTCGTACACGGTCAGATGATCTGAAATAACGATATCTCCCGTGCTGGAACTTATCACTTCAGCATGGAAACCACTTTGGTTGGTCGTCATCGTTCAAAATTGCGTTAAAGTATAGTAACTGCATGACTATGTAAATTCATCCAGAATGTTTACTTTTGATATGTCTATAAACGAATGATAACTTTTTGATAACACAAAACCAACATTTTCAAATAATTTTCTTCCGGAATTAGGTAAATATATATTTGAAAAATTATTGGGGTAGTCTCTTTGTAATGTTAAGTGTGTGTACCTCTCTGTCAGCCTTTGTTTTCAGAATGGAACATTTTGGGCAAGGCTGGTAGTTTTTCTCATAGTTTTGTTTATTTCTCATTGATAATAGGAAGTTTTTGTTGTTGGGGGGAATTGATATTCCAGTGAGTTTCGAGCATTTGACTGATAAATGTCTGTTGCTGCAGTTACCATCTGCTTCCATGTTGTTCCATTCATCAGAGACAGAATGTTTTCTACAAAGATGTTTATTGTAAGTAAATATGAGGTTTTCTGTCAGTGACGATTATAAGATGTATATGCTTTAGGCACATATATGTATGTAATTTCACATCTTTTTCCATGATCGACATTCTGTCTAGACCTGGCATTCAACAGATAACATTTTCCTGAAAGCTCCCTTTCATGTTATGCTTTAAAGTTATCCCTTCTGGCAACAATAATGGTTGATTGAGATTGTGGGATTTCTTTTTAGAGTTCAACGAAATGTTTGTATTTCGCAAGAATTTCCAAACACCTGACACACTCTTCAAATTGAAAACAAGATTTTCTGACTGGATTTAAAGAGGATTTTTGTCAGAAAACGGTGAAAATGTTAATTCACCTTTCAGGACCGCTTTAACACCTTGGCTGTAATATAACGGTAGGCCCGTATCACAGTTGATCATCTAATCCTGGGTGTTCAGAGTAATTGGCTACAGGGGTGTTTGCTGACTTGAAGGATGAAGCATTTCTTGTAATTGTTATGGCAACCGGCATTAAATCAATGGTTCACACACTTTTTACACTGCTATCAGTCTCAATGTAGAGTGTATGTATACTTAAATTGATACCTATAGGAAACCTTACACAAATCTTCACCCTATAAATGTATTTTTGATCAAAGTAGATTTATATACATTTAAGCCATATACCTTGTGCTTTTGATTGAAATACATTTCTCATAAATAACGTATTAAATGTTCTTTATTATGATAAAAAAAAATGGCATCTAAATGTATATGCTCATAATTCACAACTTACTACTTTTCTTTCATTATTTATGGAACAAAATTTCTGAATCATCACGACAAATTGCCCGTCTACTAGACTATTTTGATTGAAGTATATTTCTGATAAATCATCTATTTACTGTTTTCTATTACGGTATCAAAAAATGAAATCTAAATACACTTACACATTAATCTCAATTTAATGTCTTTCTTACATTATTTATTACATAGAATTTGTCTTATGAATCTTATCCTGACATTTCAGATACACCTATAGCTTAGCTACGAAAACAAAATTTATCGATCTATCAGAATGTTGCTTTGAGTACCTATTTGCCAGTGTTTCTTTAAGTTTACTTAGACACCAAGGTTGTGGAAATGGTTGCATATCGACAGACTTTATTGATCAAGATTCCGGCACTGAATAACATAGTGAGCGTCGTCTCGTGCCCTACATTTTACAATAGGATTCCTCGAGCAAAATAATATGTCTTCATACCCCGGCATTATATCCTCGGACTTTGGAATGGAATGGTTTAGCTTGCAGTGATTATTGATTAAACACTGACGTAAAATTTGTGATGTCATTTAGTACATGCATGTACTCTAAGATGTTATTTTCCTGTGTTTTTAGAAAGTGTTTTTGTGTGAAGTTTACAGTACGATGTCTCATATCATGTACGTTATTAGATGGGTTTTTTCACTCTCAACTTTTTACCAGTTGCTGTCAACAAGTTTCAATATACCAGGAAGATATGTCGTACTAACGTGCAGGGTCCCGTTCAACAAACCGATCATAGCTCTATGAGTCTTAACTCGTTATGACTCTCATAGGAGTTACAGCTCTCGTAGCACTACTATTGTTCTATGGTACGGAACCTAGGCTCTATATAAGCTTATTCAGTTAGCCTTCAGTACTTCAATCCATTTTAAATCAGCACCATGCTTCTTTACACCATCCTCGAGGAATTGAAAAGGTTAAATAGTGTAGGTGTTGCATCAATTTGAAAATTGAAGTGAGCCTGTGAATAACATTTGAATTCAATCAATATCGTAACTGGATTATATAGGCCGTTGCTCTTCGGAGGTGTTGATGTGATTGTATTTTCTCCCTCGTTCCTGGGTTCGATTCTATCCGCAGGACTCATGCACATTGGGGTAAGAATTCAATCAGGACCACGTATATATCCGTCACTCAAATTAGGAAATGGACATTGGTACATCAAATCTGTCTGGGTTTGTAATTAACATCGAGGACATCTCTTAAAGAGGCACGGGCCAGAAATATGGTCACTGTTTTCCACCAGAAATATGGTCACTGTTTTCCACGGTATTACAGTATTAACATTGAGGGACGCTGTTAAAGAGGCACTGCACATGAATTTAATGGCTGTTTTCCTGGCATTATGTCTGGCTGAAGTAGAATGTCTGTAGATTAATAGATCTATATTGTAAATGTGCTTGCTTTGTTGGCTTATGTGTCAATTATGATGGTGTAACATATTATTTCTTTAATTTTCATCTGAAATATATTTTGATATATATATTTCCAGCAAGTTTGTAATTTATTTTTCCGATATTGTACTTATGATAGATTAGAATTTTTTTTATTATTAGAGCATTCTATAATATCTTCAATTTATTATTCTGAAATATGAACAGATGAACGTGTCAGAAAGGTGTGAGAAATTGTCACTGATTTTTGTGTCACAGCCTGAAAGTGTCACAAGCTGACAATGTGACACCCCACACAGGGATTACATTTCAAGTTGATTACAAAGATCTGGTCCCCGTTAATATCTTATTTGCAAATTTATGCAAGATCATTTAATCGCCATATTTTACTGCCAAGCTTCAAACAACAATGTGCAAATTTCCTTAGACAACGAAGACTTGCAGATATTGCTATCTGATTATAAAACTTTAATTTCTTCTTGGATTGAAAGATTGAAGTACCACTTGAAAGAGAACACAGATTTCTGGGGTCAGGGGTCAGGTCACGACCCCTCAAGAGGGTGGGACCCGACTTCAGCACCAAGCATGTCTTGTCCATGTCAGTTCAAAGGATATTCCTGACAACTCATCCAGTAATATCAATCTAGCAGAAATATTGGTGCATCCCACCACAAAGGACATAAAGTTTGATCATGATTGATATAAAGACAAATCAAATTACGTCTAATGAAATATGACTGGTTATATTTTTGGATCCATTGATCTTCTGACCAGATCAGGAAAGTAGTGCAGTGCCTGTTATCTAATGTCCATGTGGATGTCCAGCCATATTTGAATTAAGCGTCATGATTTTTGTTAATTATTATCAAACATGGTTCTGAAAATTGTTAGGACTTTAGGCTGCCATTTTGGAAAATATATTTTCTGCAAACACATTAATAGTTTATCAAGGCATCTAATTACTACAGTAGATCGCGCCAATAATCTGAACGGTCCCGTTTCAAGTTCCAAATGATTGGATCACTAATCATTAGTGATGTGCTCATTAATGATTTACTTCCAAAACCAACAGTAATAAATTATGTGTTACATAATTAGTAAATATTTATCCAACTTCTTTGTTTCTACTACCGGGTATCCTTCTCATAATAAACTTCTATTAATTTTTGTTAGCCAATGTACTTTTGTGTGAGTCAGCGATGACTGTTCGTGCAAACATTCTGATTTATCCAATCTCTGAGATTTGCTGATCGACATGGCAACAATCAATATTTCAAGGCATCTGATAGTAATTATGGATACACTGCTTTTTTACTAGAAATACCAAGAAGTAATTGTGCATATATTTCGGTTACACGGACTGACATCATGTCAATGATGTGTCATGTAAGCTGTATATCAGCCTTGCCTCTTGGTCATCCAGGCAATCTTGTGGCAATCCCATGGCAATCTCATGGCAATCCGACCAAATTTAATCTCATTAGAGATGAGAGTAATCTATAAACTCATCTGCAGCTCGACAACATTGAATATATCACCAGATATCGGATGCTGCGCGCTTTGACTTCAAACATGCCTGGAAGGTTTTGAAATATTGAACGGCAAGACCGTAAAGAGATCATTCTGAAAAATCTGATTGGTTATATGTTACCCTGCTTGCATGGTCAAGGCGATAAGCAACACAAATTTATATCAGCTACTGTGGCTAATGATGTAATAATGTGGTGATCCGACATCTTGGGAACCATCGTAAATAATCTACATGTTGATTTATTTATTGATGGTAAATATAAACAGTATTAGTGCCATCATGGCAGCCGATGAGACACATCATACTTTCCTGGTGACATGTTTTCACGGGAATCTCAGAGGATGGAGAACATTTACATGAATTTTCTATTGGCCAGTCAGTGCAATTATACCCTGAGGGATCTATCATCCAGTTTCCAGTCTGTAAATTAAGTCGTAGTCAGATGAATAACTTATAGTTATAGAGAGTCATCAAGTGTACAAAATGGCCGTTAGCACATTCAGTGATATATCACTTTTTTTCTTCTTTATTTCCCAATTTTTTAAATATTTTTTGTCATTTTTTTAATTTCGGAGAAAATTACCTTTTCAAAGAAATACCACTACACTAGATTCAAATAATTGATGGACATGGGTTTCTAAATTGCAATGTTCTATGGATTTCAAATTACTAATGCAATATGCATTTTGAATGACCATGTTACTGACTGTGGCGAAGGATTGCAAGGACATTCAATTAACGTATCGTATTTCTCGTATATTTGATCCTGACCTATGGTATCAAATCAATCTTTTATTAAAAGGTTCAATGTCTTCTATCCATAGGTAGTAATGCATTAATTGTCACAGTTCATGTTCTGGCCATCTGATATTGTCTGATCTATGGTACGTTCATATCTCATCAATCTTGAGACAGCTAATACTTAGATTTAATCTTGAGTTAACCCCCTCAATGCCAGATTAATTACAATGACTGTTCAATGGAGCTCGGAGGAGGTTAGGAGGGTTAAAAGGACAAATCAAATATTAAGCCTGATGACATCACACTGGGATTTATTTCAAGAATATTTGAGTGTGTTGTGTTTGCTCTTGACTTTTGTCAGTGCTCTTGAACTTTGACCTAGCGATTGGATAAGCCATAGATTGTAATTAATATTGCAGTAAGATGGTTAATCATACAGTTTATTTATTCAACAATTTATAAAAAAAAAGGTTCAAAGCTAAATTGCAGTTTATATTGACTACTGTGTTTTATTGGAAAATTGAAGTCACATAGTATTTATATATTTCACTTGGAGACAAATTTGATCATATATTTTGTCTTACTATGTACCTTTACAATGCAAAGAACACTGTAGTGGTGGAAGATGCACTCAACAAATGCATATATTATTATTATTATTATTATTATTATTATTATTATTATTATTATTATTATACTATATTAACTAATTAATACAACTTTTGGTGTGGCATCATGACTATGTATCGTATTTAACCACTGTAATCTAATTTCATGATTCACAGAAAATGTTTGACAACAGTATACGGTTTCATCGGAAACCTTGAAGATATGTTTCATCTCAATGATTACATACCTATGTTCCTACATGCTGTAATACTGAAGTATACATAACTACAAACAGCTCACCAGTTCGCCTTTATTATGACCAGACTAGACAAAGAAGATGGTTATAGATGATAACACGTGGATTATATTCCCCGAGGGGACAGACATATGCAATAAAGCCGTAAGAAAGTGGACCCACACATACTCGCCTTAGCCCTGATGTCTGGAGGTTTGGGGGTTAGCTCCCCCCACCCCCTTTCCAATCCCTTCCCCACCCCTTCCCCCATTTGCCTTACTAACTAGGGCTTGATTTATTGCATTGCCTTAAGTTTGCTGGTGGGATGGGGGCGACTTACCATCACCTTTGGTCTGCCTTCATTCACCTGTGGCCCGTCTTGGCTCACCTGTCTGTTGTGAAGGCATGTGACCATTGTTAGAGGTATTATCATGGATTACCTGTCCCACGGCGTAGGTAAACGCGCGTAAATGTGGGCAAACACCACAATGTCCAGTTGTCTCAGAGTGGGATCTTTGAAGAGGAGATAAGTGGTCAGTTATAAAAGGAAGCTGTTTATTGCTATGAAAACGTGGATTTGGGGAGTCATTTACCTGTCACACCTGGACACAAATGAATGGGATGGATGGATGGATGGATGGATGGATGGATGTCTTCAGTATCGACTCGTTTGGATTTGTAACAGTCCAGTTCTAACAGCTGTGTTGAGTTCGGACTACTGAAACATTCACAGAGCTAAAGAAAGGATATATTCTTATATTTGTGGAATATGTTTTGTTTATTATGGAATTACAGACTGACTTTTTCTTAAGGATTCATCAACTTTTCCACCATGGGGAGTAAGAATTCTTTTCAAACTCGAAATCGCGAAATTGATTGAATTTCACGCACCAGTAATTTGATATACTATGTACACGGATATTACAGATGAGATTGTGCTTTATGGATTCGCGGAATGTTCTTTTAGATTTTTTTCGTGTAGATTGCACTGAGACTAGAGAAGTTGGAAGGGAAAAAACAAGAAAAGTTTTTCTCACGAGATGAGAATAGGATGTGACAGGCAGGTGTTTCATGTTGGAAAGCTGTGCTGACGAGAAATTAGAACCCTGCAAGATTATTCATTGCGTTTTTATTCCTAACGGAGGAGGTGCACTTTTGTGAAAAGTTTTAAGAATGAGTACGGCTCAGACTAAACGGCCATTGAGAGGCGGAAGACCAGGATTGTCAAATAGTAGATCGCTGACCACCTGTCAAACAAATGTTAGCAAAAAGAAAGTAAAACCGTCACAAGGTAAGTATCCATGATGAAATAAGAAATATATTGATTGCATATTATTTTTGTATTGAAAAAAAATATATCCAATTATTTTGATAATTGTATATTTAAAGTGAAATCCTTCTGCCCCATGAAAAAAATACACATGTCATGCCAATTTGAATTTCCAATATTTGTTTTCAATAGGCTATTGTTAACTTTTATAATCAAAATGTGAAATATAAGTGATTATCTTCACAGACAGATGCTTTGTCATTAGCGCCGATAACATATCTCCTGGCAAAGCGAGCACCAACGACCGAGCATAAAATGACTTATCCATCATAATATGGAATTAACTTTATTATCCGCTCCGATTCCTATCGCCTGAAGCCATCCTGAGGTCGCCATTTCTCCCCACGGACAACCAAATTGTGAATTATTCCATAGATAGAACTCTATCTGAGCAATGTCGCTGATTGATACCTTCCAACTTATAAAAGCCTTCCATCAGCTGGGGAGAAATTGTAAGGCATAGGTTGGCAATCTGCAGAACGGATTCCACGACAAAGGCACTTACGAGGAATATGTAAGGGTGGTAGACATGGATTAGAAATGTCCATTATTGGCAGGTCAGTCTGAGGTGATGGACGGTGGTCAATCTGGGCTCCGTGTAATCAACCAACGTAGTGCAGATCGGTTCCAGGTACGTTCAGGCAGCAGTTTCAATATTGACGTTTGATACGAATCTGTTGGTGAGGGTATGTTTGCGATGGAATGTTTTCGTTGGTTCTAATCTGTGAAAACGGGTTTGTTTGTGTTATGTGGATTCAAATTCTGTAGTTTTTGAATGTCTTGGTGAATGGAATTGTTCTTTTAAACTTCCTAGGTATTTATACGGAAATGTTTACATGATGTTCATGATATCATATAAAACTTTCACATTTCGTCCACAATTTGGTCACAAATCATATGTAATATATTGGACAATATTTACATTATGTACATTATGACATGATGTTATCTCATATAAGACAATTATGTTTGTGATTTCGTAACATATCACGTTAGTCAATATTCACATTATATTAACAAAGCAGTCTTGCAATATACAGTATTCAAATTGTGTATATATTGTCTTCTCATGTGAGACACTATTCACATTATGCTCACATGCAGCCATCTAAGTTTCCAATCAGTAAGTTAACAGCATTGACTAAACTAAACTTTCATCCTACAATAGCAAGTCCATTTGTCACGCAACCGGTGCCTAACAATCAAACCCATTACGTCTTCCACTGGTCCGACACCTAACCTCTGGGCCACCCTATGTTTATTCCGTGTTTGCCTCTCGTCTGTTGCCTCTGTGCGTATTTCCACGCAAGAGCAGTTAAAGCAATGCCACCATCTTCAAAGCCAGTTAGGTGTTAGGGCAAGGTGACGTCGGCAGGCAAGGTACACACAGCGAGACGTGGGGCAAACTTCTGCTCTTCAGTCCTTATCAGTCCGTGCTGTGTCTATCAGTCCGTGCTGCGTCTCGTGATGTTATCCATGTGTAGAAAAACGATGCTTCGGTGGTCCAAACAGTGGCGTTTTAGGACAGTTGTTTGTGTTGCTGGTCAGAGCGGAAATGGATACCGGATGATGTTTTTGACAGGACTGACGTGGTTACATGGTTACAGCAAAGCCGTTACAATGAGGTATTGTGTTTTTTTATCAAAAGAGGGATTTTATGTCTCACAGTTTATCTTTGTCTGTTGTCATCTTTACGGTTTTGTTTAGTGACGTTGTTTGGAGTTAATGTTGTAGTGAATATTGTATTCATCTTTTATGGTGACACAGAAGCTTAGCTTTAATTATCAGCCTAATTTGAACCATGCTCCAGTGGATCTTTATTCAAATCTGACAGCAGGAGAAATTTACAAATGATGGATTTATGATGAATTGAGATTTCAATAATAGTGTGTATTCTTTCCATGACTATTTAATTAATTAATTAATTAATTAATTAAATTATTAATAATAACAATAATAATAATAATAGTAATAATAGTAATACATGTAATAACAATACTACTACTACTACTCCTACTAGTTATAATAGTAATAGTAATAATAATAACAATAATAAAACATTATTATTATTATAATAATTTGCATCTTCCAATAAATATAGAAACAATGTGAAGTACAGAAACAAGCATTGTAATATATTGTTTACATGCATGTCAGTTTAGACTACATTGTTAAATTAGAATGTATTCATTAATGTACACAATGTATATAAAGTCTATCCCCATCCCAGACTAACTCCTGGCAAAGACAATTCCATTTTATGATCTATTAATCTTTATAACCCCTCCGAATACAAACTGAACTTTATAAATAATTATGTCGGATGCCGCAATACAATCTACCGTACCCGCCAATTGCACGTGTCATCATAAAGCAGTACTTAACTGCTCATCGTATTCTCATTAACACTTCAATATATTCATGAATTCCTGGGGGAATGGCCTAGCTTCGGGCACAGTCATACTTCTGGGATTGTAGGGGTCGGAGGTCACAGTCGAACCCAGACCAGGGGCCCGTTGCACGAAGCTCTTGTAGCACTACAACAGTTGTAATTGAGCTCCTGCCACAACAGGAAGTGTTGATCTTACAATAGCCTACATATTGTGCAACAGGCCCCAGGGTGCCTATGTACGAAACTGCGTGAAGCTGAGTTAATGTTAACTTCGACTCTAGCTGCCGACTGCATTATGACTGAGGTTGGAGTGAAGGGTAACTCTGAGTTGCGTGGTTTTTGTACAGGAGGGTGGACTGTCTGGCGTTATTCACAGAGATGTATTCATCCCGCAGAGATGCTTTCATCCCGATATGAAATATTAACATTGCCTATGTCTAGAAGACTGAATGTCAATTACACCAGCGAGCTTGTCTGAGCAATCAATCACAAATTGTTGGTTCCGGGCTGGTCGATATTGATGTGATATTAACACCTTGTCTTCACTCTCATTGGTCAATCGGGCATCAGCATTGTTTAATGGTTACTATTGCATATGTTGATCATGGTTATCTGATGTACATTGGAGTTGAATGGTTAATAATTACACAGTGAGTCTTGAACGTATTTCCAATCTGAATACTTAATAATACTACATTTCTTGCATAATCTTTAGTTCATCATTCTTGTATATTATTACTCAATGATGCTATTGATACATTGATTTACTTTTGCATTTCTTAAAATCTTTGCTTGTTATAATCTTTCTTGTAGATTACACATATGGTCGAAAAATTCCTACAGCCATATCACACACAATATTCTTGTAGACTTAGTGAATGAAATGTGGCTTAAGTTTAACATTATAATTTTTACGTTGAGTTGTCTGGCATGGTTTACTCTTTGGGCAAAGGGATTGTCTAAACATCCACACATCTGGTCTTGATTCATTTCATTGGCATAGGGTTACTTGAATCGATAACAGTTTGACTATGTCCAGAAAACTGATTGGTGTAAATGGAGTAATGAGAAGAAATGTTTCCTGATTGGTGGTGGCTTGTCGTAGCTCAGGTTGTCATATCTCAGGTTGTCATACCTCGGCTTGATCATAGCTTGGCTTATCATATTTCAGTTTATCATACCTCAGCTTGGCTTGTCATAGATTGGCTTATAATAGCTTGGCTTGTCATATCTCATCTTGTCATAGTTTGGCTTGTATTTAATTGAATGCTTTTATCACGTGACATAGCACATTTATTATGTGTTATTAGAAATCAGCTTTTAACAAGTGAAATAGACACCCCAAAGAAAGATAAATGTAGATACAAACTTATTAATGTTCTTATGTGCATAATAAAAATTAAAATCTATGTTTAATTGAATGTATTCATATAAATAGAAAGCAAGTTTTTATAAGTTGAATACTCCCCCAAATAAATATTTTGACAGTGACATTTAGCAATATATGATTGGTGAGATAGTGTAAATAGAAAGATGGATTTATGCTGGATTGAGCTTTCAATTATGGATGCATCAATTACATGTCAAATATATATGTGATTGTGTTATTGCTTCTGCAATGGTACTTGCCATTAATTTTGTTTATAGTTGTTTTTCTGTGTAAAATTGCTAAATGTCTGGGATTGAAGTTGTAGGACTGTCGAGATATATGTGGACTATAATCCATCAGTTGTGTTGGTTACATGGGAACATTAATTAATCCCTATGAGACTATTACTCTTGATGTGTCTCGCGGTATGCACTATATTTAGTACAGTAGCTTAGCAATTTTAAATATAGTGTAATATGCACTATTATAAAAATATTTAGTGCTAAAATGTAAAATAATATTCAAATTCAGCCACTGAAAAGAGAAAGTTGATTTCATTTTCAAAATAGAATTCTATAACTAGTTTCCACTGTGACGTAAAACACTCATTCACTCACTCACTCACTCATTCTTTAATTAGCAAATTCTTCAGTTGAGGTATGTGACTGATATTCAGTGAATGAACAAATTTGATTGAAATATTTACAATGAAGATAAAAGCAATTTAAGGAAATGTGTATTTGTTTAGTATCGGAATCGCTAACGATTCTGAGCTTCTTGAGTTGCCTCCATGATGTAGAGGGTTAAAACGAAGCACATGCTCTCAGCCAATCAGATGATCCCGTTTTCTCCAGATGTAAGCATTCATTGCCATATCGGTGAAGTGACATTACAAGTGACATTACAAGGGCAGGATTGTTGGTGATAGGATAAGAGTTATCTCTATAAGTAGCTGATGGCCAAGCACTACAGGAGAGCTACCACAAGGGAGGTAATGTACGAGGTGGGAGATGCTCTCGGTTCTGTCTTCACACCCCTGTCGGATGTACGAATTCGGAATGAATCTTTAGAGAGTTCCAGAAATATTTGGAGAGTAATTGGCCGGGTCATGCGTTGAAATAATTGTATGGTTTCCTAATGGTAATATATGTGGTTTTGATATAATCTTTTGAAGATGGGTTATTGTATTAGTGTAGCCTACAAATTATTAGATCTTATTTATTAAATATGCATCCAGTTAATGAATCTAGGTCCTACAATGTACATGTATATGGCCTGGGCACACTTTGATGATGCTCTTGTGTCCATGAGGCAATCACAGCACTTATACAGTGATCAGCAAGAATTATAGATGCAAGAGGTCTATGCTCTCTTAGTGGATAGGTGATCCATGAGAACATCACAATGCTCTTATACAGTGATTAGCGAGAATACTAGATGCAATAGCGCTATGCTATCTTAGTGGATAGGAGATCTACAGGAACACCACAGTGTCCAGCAAGAATTATCGATGCAAGAGTGCTGTGGTCTCCTGGTAGACATCAGAGCTTCATGAAATAGAACCCAGCCATTTGCTACAGGTATTTGACAGCTGATTACAGGTAAATGTCGATATTGATTAGAAACTGACTACAGGGGGCTATTATCAGGGAGGATTAATTGTAGGATAATGCTTGTGGAAGTAATAAATCTATGGAATGAGCTATTTATAAGGCAAACTATCATATGGTATTTTTTGGGTTGGCGTCACATTCCGTGAAATGCAAGAATTATTGGAAGCTTAGATCATGAATGCATCTACCATTTGAGGTACATATTTGACTACTGCAGCATGGATAATTTGGATTGTTATAGGTACAGGTATAGGTATAGATATTATAGGTATTTTCATACTGTTATTTGCTCAAAAATACCATTTCTATCTTTGTTGGATTAGAAGATTAGAAGATCTGACTGTAGCCCATTCTCATACTCTAGTCAAATGTTGATCATCACATCCTGTGTTCATCCTCACATATCATGTTCATCCTCACATATCACGTTCATGCTCGCATACCCATTGCAAATATAGTGACTGCCAAGATAAATGATGTTTGATGCATATCTTGTTACATTATTTACCTATGATTGTTCAGCAGCCACAGGTTTTAGTGCTATAATGAGCCCAAAGTGCAGAATATAACAAGTGTATTTTTTTGCCATGTTTCTGTCTAGATTCAGGGTATTTTTTATTGTAATCTATATTAAATGCTGTGTCAACATCTGCTACGTTAGATCTAGCGTTAATTGTGGCATCCATAGTGGCCGATATGTTCAAAGTAAGGACTATATTATATAGGATCCAGACAGATCCAATTTGTAACGGCTGGTTTAACCATTCATGAGTATTCAAAATGAAATCACTCCATAATTACTATTTATTTGTAGATATACATGTCATAATTGAACTGATATGTAATTTCTATGTTTATATTGCAGATAAACACTCTTGTCAAACATATCAACCGTTTGAATGATCGCTGGATTAGGATGTCAACTCTTAATATATTATTATTTCTTTCAGGCTGGTTCTTAAATTGGAGTTGGTCACCTATGGGTGAAATATTTCCGCTGTAATGTAAAGCATTAATTCATTCATTAATTTTGATTTGTCTGTAGGCAATGCTTGTAATCAATGAATACCGTATCAAATTTAAAGCTAGAAATTAACAGTTATATTTTCTGTTTTTCAGGTTCCAGTCTGGTGGCTCCCAAGAACAACAATAACAATTCCATATCGCAGCGAGCGACCTCGCCAAGTAGCGGTGCACAGTCTGGTATTCCTACGCCGGGTGGTCGGACCTTGGGGCGACCTCCAACCACAGCGGAGAAGCAGTCCAACCGAACCAGTGCCAGTTCCACCAGCTCAACCTCGTCAACGAAGAGCAACCCATCAAAACCCAGCGGAAGTAACAAGAACTCTATGTTGGACAAATTCAAATTTTTCAATTCCAAAGAGAAGGATAAAGGAAAGGCAGTGAAAAGTAGTTCCAAGGCCAGTAACACGAGCACAACTAGTACCAGTTCTCGGAGTGATACAGATTCCAAGACTTCCTCGTATAGTGCGCGTAGTTCCAGTTCTACAGATGCTGGTGCCAGTAGCAGCACCACAACAAATGGCTACAGCAGCCCAAAGCTTCCAGCGAAGACCGGGAAAAAGTCCCTGGCACGTGCGCTCAGTGGAAAGCGTGACCACTCAAATAGCTTAGCTCCCGACAGTAGTGGTGGTAATGCAGCCAGACGCAGCACGCCATCTCCTTCCACCCAACAAAATAGGACTCCGTCTCCAAACCCCTCGGCTAGAAACTCTCCCGTGCCCAGTCGTAAAGGTGACGGTAAGAGTGTGAAATCTGAGAAGGGGGCGCCTAGGGAGAGCCAACCCAGTCCTCCTCCCCAAAAGGGGACAAAAATCGGCAGCTTAATTCCAAAGTCGTCTTCCCAATCCGGGAAATCTTCCAAATCTTCAGGGTCGCAGATTCCTGCTCCGAGTTCGGGCATTCCAAAGTCTGCCTCAGGGAAGTCCTCAAAGTCTGGTAAAGAGGACCGCAAGAATGCTTCCTCAGCATCATCCTCATCTCATAATAAGTCTTTGTACGGCAGCCTGCCCGGAATGAATGCCCACAAGACTCTGTCATCTCCATCTAAAGCTCAAAGCCCGGTGGCCTCTATACCCGAGACTGGACCTCCATCTCACTACAACGTCCCTCAGAGTCAGACTCCCGTCAGACAGCAGCAGGTTGAGATGAGCGCTGCAGAGCAGCAAGGCCAACACCAACAGGCCCTGCAGCAGCAGCACCAAGCCTTCCAGCAGCAGCAGCTGGCGCAGCAGCAACAGCTGGCTCAGCAGCAGCAGTACCTCCAACAGCAGCAGCTGCTGCAGCAGAGGGAGCATCATCCGCGGGTGAACCTCCAGGAGCAGCAGCTGAGACAGGATCAGATCCGCCAGGAGATGCAGCGACAGGAGGTGCTCAGGCAGGAACACGAGAAGTACGAGCAGATGCGGCAGGAGCAGATCAAGAGGAACGAGCAGGCCAGGACCACGGAGAACAGCTCCCAGTGCATGTCTGTACCCAGGGCCACGGCTCATGTGATGGCCGAGATCACCATACCTCCCAAGTCCAGTCACGGGAACCAGGTGGGACATCTGTCCACCTTCAAAGGAGCGGACAAGTCCAACAGGACTGGACAGATTGTCAGTCCCAGTTCCACTCACAGTGGTGTGACGCTGACCCAGACTGTGAATGTCGTGAAGCCGACTTGTGCTCTAGCTCCAACCACTAGGTCTGTGATGAAGGCTGATGGTAATACTCAGACCAATTTGTCAGTGCTGCAAAGGACGATAACGCCTACGAAGTACTTGACCGATGCCATGAAGGATTCCAGCAGCAGTAGTTTGAAGTCGTCGGGGTCTTCTTCTCAGGTGGAGTCCCCGTCTGAGCCGTTGTCCAGTGATTCCACACCGTCGAGTCACAGTGGACATTCGTCCCACTCCTCCCACTCCTCCTGTGACAGTATTGTGATGAAGTCGCCTGCCAACGAACTCCTGGCCGCTCACGACCGCGCTGCCACCAACTCTCCAAAACTCGGAGTGAAAATGTTGAATTCTCATCTCGGCAAACCTGCCAACAATATTGCGGTTGTGCAGCCCCGGCATGGGGAAAAAATTGAAACGACTTTTGACACTGAAGTGCGAACGGAAACGATACACAAACCTTCTCTAGGAAAGGAAACCACGTTTTCCGAAAAGGAAACAACGTTCATTGACGATTCTGGGGAAACTATGGATATTAAACCAATGCCTCCGATCATGCGTGCGCTGCCTTACGGATACTTCCGAGGATACTCCAACTACTCAGGACTGTCTTCCAATCGGAACTTCCACATCCCAGGGATCTCGGTTCCGCAGACGGCCATGTACACAACCAGCACACCCAGCCGGCTCGGAGTCAACCGGCCGCTGTTCGACCACGGGAAATACTACTCCGGTCAGATCAAGCGTGCCAATTCCAACTGTCCGAGTGTCTCGGATACTGACTATGGGTCCGATGCGGACACGTACGACTACATCTCCGGGTACATGTCGGACGGGGACATCCTGAAGAGCAACAACCGCGGGGACGACTGGACGAGCGGGTACATGAGTGAGGGTGGTGCGTCTCTCTACGCCAGACGGCTCCAGCAGAGGTTCCGCGAAGGCATGCAGGCCGTCAAGGAGTGCATGCAGAAGAGCAGCGGACTCGTGGACGACGACAGGTGAGAGTTATCTCCCTTGTGTTTGTGTTTACATTGTAATCGATCTCCTAGGATACCACTTCCATTTTCCTCGTAATTGTTTCTTATAGGTTGCTGTTCTTGTTGTTGATTTTGGTATCTTTGTTGGAGACAGGTAGGCATGTTGTTTATGACATGAAACTGCAATATAGTACCACTTCCATTTTTCCTATTTTCAACTTGTATGCTGCCATATATATTCTTTCGGTATTGGCCTGTTTTTGGTAAGTGGAAAAACTAATATATTTATGTACATTTAATATTTAGAGGCACCAATATTTTTGAAGCATTGTTCTGGTAATTAATTATTGTAAATTTTACCAAAATAAGTATATCTATCCATCTTGTATTATGGTTATATCTGTAAAGTTAATTCACCCTTCTCTAAGAAGGAATGGTATCAAAAAGATAAACAGAACATACAAATTGTATTAAAAAAGAAGTAGCTGTAAAATCACCACAAACAGGCTTTTTCAAAGTCTTGACTTCCCTGATAATATTTTACATTAAGCTGCAGTAAAATCACAGACAAGTCGGTTTTGGATGCAGCAGTAAAATATCTCCAGCCACTCTAACTGTGGGATACGATACAGTATGTAACAGGGTCACGTTGATCCTGTCATTTGTTTATGACAGGAAAAGACGGGGTTAGGCGAGCCTTTAAAAATTATCTATCCCACTTATAGAACTTCCTTTGAGTGTCTCGCCCAGTTTCCTGCATCTTGGAGCACAAAGGGTCAGAGGCTTCTGATGTGACAATGCTAGGAGACAATGTGCACTTCTGTAAGCCATTATTTACAATCATCTTATTATGGTCAATATCATGAATACTTAAGCTTTAATATTCGTTGATAACACTCAAGTTAATGACATAATTTGCCATGATTTTCTCTCTCACATTGGTTGCCACGTCATCTCGACTAATTCTAGTCATAAATTTTTGAATCAAATATAATCTACAATCATCTTCTTACGGTCAATGTCAAGAATACTTAGGCTGTTATTTATGTGAAGTACTCGGATTATAGACATGATTTGCCACAATTGTCTTTTCCTTATTTTTCATTTCCATATTTTCGCCAGTATTCTAGACTTAATTTTAATGCTGTAATATACAGACTATGAATATTATTATTCATATAAAATGTAAAAAGATATTAACATTTTAGAAAGCAACTCTAAACCCCAACACATATCACCAAAAAATAAATAAAATTAAGTATTAATAATAAAGTAGTTCATTTATCGGTATTTTATGATAAAACTATAAAGTTTATTTTTCCCCAGTGGTGTATCTGAGGGTAGCATTAAATTGCAAGATATAAATTTTTTAATAGCACAGGATAAAAACGTTTTCTGAAGCCTTACTTAATCAACGCGCGACCTTTGTCTTTGTTATTGTTTCCAAGAAAATCACACAATGAAGATTTCCACCCCGAGGGCATTAAGTTTTCAGTGAGGGGAGACCTCGGTGGTGCCGATCCGACTTTGGTGACAATTAGCTTTTAAATTACATTTCAAGGAACTCATTAAGACAGCCTCTGTCTTTCGCATGTATTAAAATTTAACAAGTGCCTTGAAAAGAAATGATTAATATGGCAAAGAGAAGGTGTGCTATCACTAATAAGATTTTAATGTGCTTTTTAAAAAAATAAAAAAAAATTATAGTGAGGAATGTGTACAGGAAAGGGTTTTCTTTGATGGCAACCTTCTTGAGAAATTGTAAAATGTAGACATTGGAGATGAATCCATATTTTCCTGTGGTCAAACTCGGACCTATTAGTTTTTAGTCTAATGCACTAACCATTGAGCCATCCTCTATAATCCATATTTTTCTGTGATCAAACTCGGACCTATTAGTTTTTAGTCTGATGCACTAGCCACTGAGCCATCCTCTATCCTTTTCCTCATGTGCCAGCTCCACATAATGACCATAGCACTACGATAGTCTTAGCTGCTATACACACATAAGGAGTTTTGACTAACATAATGCTACGATCATTCTGTACAATAGGGTATCATTTCTCGAAGCTCTCGTATCTACTATGAGACCATAAGGAATCTAGTAGCGATCTCTAATACATGGCGCTCATGCAGTTACGAGACCGCTATGGACTAATAGTGGATAAGAGAGCTTAAAACAATTATACCCAGGGGTGCGTTTCACGAAAGGGGTGTATATTTATGCCGGATGTAAATGATGCGGATTTGTTTGCATTACGTTATTTACGTTGATTGTATTGCATCATTTATGTTCGGCATAAATATACACAGCTTTCGTGAAACGCACCCCAGGACACTGGCCCTGACTCTCGTACCGCTATGATTGTTTTGTACAACAGGACCCAGGTCTCTTTCCCGTAGTTTTTCTGGTCAAATTTGTCGTCAAACGGCTGTAGTCACCAGTTCCAAAACAGATATCTTACTTGTATTGTTTTATAGATTCAATGTTGAAACTATATTTTTGCTGCATTGGAAGCAAGGAAAATTAAAATTTGACGCAAATATTTTTTTACAAGGCCATGCTGTGTGCATTCCTGCCTGGTTTCATCACAGAGTGATTCATTCTGCAGTGAATCATGTTTTAATTGGCCAACACAGACAATCGCTCAAATGTTGCATGCTCAGCTAATTAATCCCCGCTAAGCTGGTTATTGAATTTCTGAACAGAAATGTTGGCCAGGCACTATATACTAATTGTGCATATGACTATTTCAATATGTTATGTCATAATAAATTGACAGTTTGTTACTGCCTCATAATTGCATATTGTCACAAGTCCATTGCTGTCAAAAATGTGTTAAAGTATAAAATGTAAAATGGCATGAAATTGTGTTACTTTCGTCACAATATGTCGACAGAAATTAAAAATTTGTTTCAACTTGGATCATTCCAATATTCATCTGAATAGATATTATCTCCAATTTAATGTCTAGTGAAATTTCTGTTAAGAATATTTTAAGGTTGCTAAGCAACTAATTTGGTACCCTTGTCTCCAGATCTGCAAGAGACCCACACAGCAAATACTGCACGACGGAATAATAATCACCATGACAACAGTTAAAAATGCACTGTCAAGTTCCATAAGATCTAATCGATTAATTCATTATTAATAAAAAACAGTCTCAGCTTTAAATTACTTTTTTTTTTAATTTAATAAAATAATATTGGTCTGTTTATCCATAGCAACCACTTCAGCACTAGATTTATTGTTAACATTCCTGTGGACAGTTTAGACATTTGGGATCAATATTAGTTACATTTTGTTAATTCTTTTTAAATAGGGATTTAGAGGTGTATTTAAGATTCTGTCACTTATTATATAGCTTGTCAGCTTATGACAGTAGGAAACCTGCTATATCTGTGATGCTGAATGTTGTAGCGAACTTGTAGATTCTATTGAACTTCTTGTCAACACTGACCATTAATATGAGATAATGCGTGGAAAGATAACTCCCTGAGTAGGAATCGCACATGACTTCTTCAGGTTCTCGTCATGCAATTCTTTCACTAAAATACTGAGAAAAAAATGGTAAAACCCCAAACTAACTTTTATACTGAAAATGAAGTTGATTTTCAGAATTTTTATACATGTACTTATATTATATGAGTAGTATACTTTTTATATATATATAAAAAAAACTAATAATATTTAGAAGCACAATTCTCAATCCTAATGCAGTTGTTCAATTAAGGTATGACTATGATTCTTTGATGAACTCGATCTGTTTGTGCTATTGATTTGATTGTTGGATTAATCGTATAATATTATATACAGTGTCCCCTCGATATAAGGCGGTTCAATACAGAGCAGATTCGGATATAAGGCTGGGTCAGATGTGGATCCCATTTTTATTTTTTGTTATTTACCTGTACTATTGTATAAGACTGGTACTATATGAAATATGAAATATGGACCCCAAATTCAGCGTTATATCGAGGGGGCACTGTATTAGCTTTTTCTTTACCATGTTTATCATGGAATAAATGTATATAATAACTTCACCTAGTCAAATTCACCTAGTCAAATCAAGTAACAAGATTAACCCAAATTACAATCAGTGCGTGATTATCAAATGACATAAAATTCCAGTGAAATCCTGTCACAAGTGGGTGAAATATTCCCAGTGCGACATAAAACAATAGCTTGCACACACCAATGATCAGATTAAACCCATACAGTATGATGTGCACTGTTCAAATTTGAAGGGGGTCAATTGAAAATCTGTTATGATATCTATGGGAAATTACAGATTTGACCAACATTAACATTGGGGAATGACCCCCTACCACCCAGTGATTACTTATTATTTCCTTAATTTCTAACACTGATATGTGATTGTTCTCAGGGATTGATACATGATGGAGACAAGGACAGCGAGGTGGTTCGAATCTGCGCCGCCATTGAGATACAGAGACACTTACGAGGTTACATCGTCAGGTAACGTCTCAACGATCAGCACTATCATTTGTACTAAACTATCAATGCAGGTTAGACTGGCCAAGGACCTGTGAGTATTGTCAGACTGAACACAACATGACCCGGATGATATGGGCATGTGAATGATAATCCTAACACCTTGAAAGGCAGCTGGGGCGGGATGTAGCGCAGTGGTAGAAAGTTGGACTTCGGTGCGAAAGGTACCGAGTTCAAATCCCGCCCCCCGTGCGTCAATATTCACAGGTTACATTTCTGATGCGATATTGATAGGATGCACTGTCTGTAGAGTGGCACTGCAGTTATCATCCTTGGTCTGTCAGTAACAGCCGGTGCTCGCAGGTTTACTGCAACATTCAG
>JAUTBQ010142070.1:0-14994 GCA_032361185.1 Lepetodrilus ovalis | reverse complement strand
GAGAGAGAGCGAGAGAGAGAGAGAGAGAGAGAGAGAGAGAGAGAGAGAGAGAGAGAGAGCGTGCATGCGCGCATTATAAATATAACCTTATGTATACAATGTATACAGTGTAACGAGCTGACAATGCTTGTATTATGTAGTTATCGTCACGTTACTCAAAATGGTCAGTTTGTCAAGGGACAGAAATTATCGCCTTATCACTACTGCTCGACCGCACAATATTAACACACGAATACTTTACGCTGCTGACGGATGTTACATCATTTCCCGCTAGCCCTAATCGAGGGCAACAGCCATCAAATCGCCGCATAGTGTACTATTGGAGGTTGAGATCTAGAGAGTGGGGAAAAAAACCTTCCTAAAGAAAAGTCGTGTCCATCGTGTGAGACGCCCCCTACCGACGTGTTGCCGGTTGACTGGTCAAGTTGATGTTCTGCAAGGTTGTTTTAGTGCACCCCATTCCTTGCACAGCTGATCACTCTACGAGCTGTTAACACACTTTCGGCGGAGTGAGGTGAGCGTTATGATTTAGTCTCAGGTGTGCGGTTAAACGTACGTGTTCCTAGGGAGCCAGTGTGTTTGCACGTTCCCTCCACACTGACACGCCCTATTGTGTACCGCAAGTGAACTTTGACCTGTGCCACTGTTTGGATGTTTAATGTTTGGCAAGTGTCCATTTATAGTCTATCACATAAGCGAGAAGTGACAGTGCCACAACTTACAGTCATCCTGCTATAAGGTGGAAGGACTACGTTAAACACAGTAATTACATGCGTGCGTATTGAAGACATTCATTTGAGTTATGTGATTTTATAACTTTTGTTTGCCAATGTCCATTCCTAGCATTGTGCGACACTAACTCTCTTTTAACTTCCTCCCCTCCCTGTCTTCTCTCTCTCTCTCTCTCTCTCTCTCTCGTTGTAATAGAACTGTTTGGCTGTCTTGAAAGTCCAAATGTCCGAATATGTTTGCTTAATTTCATAATAATCTGAATGTATGCGCTTGGCTTGAAGATCCAATGTCCGCCGTCGATTTCTTTTGTCATCTTCCATTTACACAACGAGACCCTGGAAGTAAGCAATTATTTTATTTACTCATCATACATTATGACAAGATAAAACTTAACACTCAGATCTTGCATATTGGTGTGAAATATATTACACTTAGGTTTCAGCTACACAAAATATATTACAGTTTGTAAGTTGGGTGGATCCACGTGGTAATATACAGGCCTAGGTCTATGTTATACATGTAGGCCTAAGTTAGGGGTCGGGGGTTATGACATCCAGCCTGCCAAGGGTTATATATATAGTTCTATATTACATGTGTAAGTTATGGGGGTCCATAAGGCTGCCAGCATGCATCGATTCCAAGACACTTCTGGCAACGAGTACTGCTATGTACAAACGTCTATATACAGTATACGGGTATTCACAAGTTGGTATACATTATCCCCGCTGATGCTGTAGCTCACTCTGCACTGTGTTTCAAGGATGACGCCGAGCTAATATTCGACGCCAAATGATGCTACTCATAATGCATAATGATTCACACGCCACATATATACGCATATACTAATAATATTGATATCCGGTCTCTGAATACACGATGTGACAATAACTATGTTCTCGTCTACTTGGTTTAAAGAGTCGCAAAGTTGTACTTCAGCATAACCGGTCCTCCGGAGGACCCGCATGTATAGTTCCATTATAGAATGCCCGGATGTCATGCATTGACCGTTCTGGGTACCATTTCTTGGAGCTCTCATACATTATATCCACTATTAGACCACAGCGCTATCGTAGGTGCCAGGGTATCCTTTCACAAAGCTCTCTTATCCACCAAGAGACCATAGCGCTCTCTTTGCCGATAGCTAATGCAATGCAAAGAGAGCGCTATGGTCTCTTATTTGGATAAGAGAGCTTTGTGAAAGGATACCCAGTTCACTTTTCGTAACATATCGCAATGAGAGTGCTTATGGTCTTGTAGTACACGAGAGCTTCGAGAAACGATACCATGGTGTTATACACAAGAACACCACTATATAATTAACCTCCCAAGTATATACTAAACTACATACACATATGATGTTATTACCATTGATGTGTCGATCACATAAATAGGCATTAGCAATATATCAGTTTGGTGTGGTTTACTTGCTATAAGAACAGATCCGTCTTCATTCAATATGAACAGGTCCACGTTCCTTCAGAAGATGAATATGCACAATATATCCAATTGTTCCAAGTCACTGGTCATCTGTAATCAACACTTCATCCTATACCAGCAGGATACGTTAGACACTTGGATGACTTCACGAATCAACATTAACTAAACTGAATGTCCAAAATAGATAGGTCCAGGAGCATGAATTATTTCTTACTATCTATCTGTTTCTCCTTAGGATAATCAATGTTCTTCAACGGTGAATTTCTCGTTTTGTCATGCGCAATCTCACGGGATCTCCCGTGACCTGATTCCGGAGCGAGTCTGCTGAGCTGGGTAGGAGGTATTTTGCAAGATTGCCAGAGAAGCTGGTTGCCTGCTATGACCAATCTCTAACCAATTTTATAAGTATGCAATGACATAATCGAAATATTGTCATGTGAAATTCACTTTTACATTCTATCATAACATACTAGGATTGCACAATCTTAGAAGCTGACGAATCATTCGATATAATCAGACGTCAACCCAAGCGTATACATGCATACAAGACTTTCACTAAATATGGCACTCCGTACATTGGACACATACTCAAGGGAAGTAACCCAGCGAGTGCTCAAAATCATTGCCGGAAGTGGTGTAAGGTTGCTCCCCTTTCCTAATATGAATACCTGTGAACATGGAAGCAATTTCTGCTTCCTTTCCTCTGTGTTCTTCCCCACCTGGCGGAGGTTTTCTTCCACTCACGTCAAAACTGGACTGGGACCGGCCTTGAACCTGACCTTGGCCGTGACCTCCTGCTCCTCCTCCGCTCGACCCGCTCCATCGATTCCCCGGCTCTCGCAACCTTTCGTCGTACAGGGAAGAAGGGACACTGTACCTGTTGTTGGATCCAGCCGTTCTCTTGTCCGAGGGTCTTCTTTGAACACCATACGAGTCATCGTAGCTTTCAATGTACTGGCGATTTTCCTCATTGTGTTGCCGACTGTATTCTGGCGCGTAATTGAATCCTCGATTTTGACCGTTTTCCTTCCTGAAGTTGTTGTCAAAAGGTTCCCCTTTCTCTGTGTAACTACCATAATTGTCTCCCCCTTTAGGATGACTATCCCCACCTCTACCGTAGTTATCTCCCTCTCCGACATGATTATCTCCCCCTCTGCCGAAGTTGTCGCCCCTTCCGTAATGATCTCCTCTGCCGTAGTTATCCCCACCTCTGCCGTAGTTCTCTACCCCGTCGCCGTGGTTATCTACCCCTCTTCCATGAATATCAGTTTGCAAGTTACCATTGTACGCGCTGCGTTCTGATATATATTTCTCAGATTCATAGCCATAGTCATCATGTTTCTTGTATTTCATCATATGTACGTTATTATCGTACTCGGGATCTGAATCTTCCGAACAAAAACTCTTGTCGTGTTTGACGGCTTTAGGCTTAAGTTTGATAGCAGATGGAGCGAACCCCGTTGGAAGTACTTTGACTCCCGCCACCATGTGAGGAGGGACTTTAGCAACAGGTTTTGCTTGATACTCCTCTTCCTTCCTTGGTGGCTCATCCCGTCTGCTCTCGATGTTAGACATGGAGTAGACCGGGCCGCCCGGGGAGGTCGGAGACGGAAAGCTACCCCGTCCAACGGGCGAATGCTGACCGTAACCGGAACCGGAACCAGGATGTGGATGTTGGTAGTTCGGAGACCTAGGGGACAGAGGCCCTGTGGGAGAGTGCTGTCCAGGACTTGGAGGACCCATAGGCCTCAGAAGAGGGTCTGGTTTGTGTGGTTTCTCCGCCACCCTCGGAGGCGCATGAGAAGCTCTCGGGGAAATATTCCCACCGTTGTATGACCTCCTGTCGCCGCTCTCGAAAGACTCGCCTAAACTCATGTTCATTCGTTCTGCGCTGCTGGTGGACGTCTGTCGGCCGTGGTTGATGTACTCGTGCTGGTCGGGATCCCGCTGAGAGTTGCCTCTCATGTTGGCCGCGTAACGCGGGTCTTGTCTGTCGAAGGGCCCGTTATCGAAGTTCCTCCAACAGTCCTCGTCTGGGTTCTGTTCCCGCCTGTAGGACCAGCCGGAGGAATTGTATTCATCGTTTTCAGGAGACCTGAACTCTCCTCCCTCACGACCACCCTCCTGTCCCGGTGGACGGAAGTAATCGTCCTTCAACTCCACCTGCTGCTGTCCTCTGTACACAGAATACTCTCCATACTCTGTTCGTATCACATCGTTGCTCTGGCCGCGTTTGAAGCTCCCGCTGTCGTTACTTTTCACCTCAGTCATCAGTTCTGGATTCGCTCTCCGAGCCTGTACTTGACGTATTATGGATACAATCGTGAAGGCATCGTCAATGCTCTCCAACATGAAAATATGGCAATCTAAAGCTTTGATTCCCTTTGGACGTCTCAGGACGCAAGCAAGAAGCGGAGGATGGTTGATCTGTGTCAGGAAATGAAAGTTCTTCTCGACAGTGAAGGCGTTTTTGTCTTTTACGGACGGCATATTCTGTTCACTCAAAGGCACAAACATCGCTTTGACTTTCTTCTCGTTGCCGCTGAGGATGGTGAATTTCAGGCACTCGATGAAGCTGATGGAATCTATGTCGTAGAACATCTCGCCTCGCTGGCCTCCTCCTGTGTCCACCAGAGTCACAGCAAGGCCTGTTTGCACCAGCCTCAGGAGGACCTTCTTGGAGTTGCCCTGCTTCCTGGCTTTGAGGTACTGCTCCTTTATAGGCTGCTGGAGGACGCCCACACCCGTGGCGGGCTTTGACAGGGTGGAGTAACCCACGTAATCGCCGTTAAAAGTGTAACCCTCCATCGCTTCCCAGTCTGACGCGTCACGTGATACGAAGTGATGAGGCTTCGTCAGCGAATTTCGCCGATCTGAAAAATTAAAGAAATAGTCTGAGCATTTCAGTTGAAATATATACTAGTCTGGTACTTTATTATTATTTCATTTAATGACAATGATGTATCAAAGTGCATAAAATATTATTCAATATTAATCAATAATTATTAGTATACGTATAAACAAATAATTTACTTGAATTACGTTAAAATATGTCTATAGTCCTTGGTACTGTATGCGTTGAACACAGAGCAGGTACTGTATAACATTCACAGAAAGAGAAAAACAATATTAGGAGTTCTGTTCCAGTATTCTAACAAAGTCCTAGCAGGATCCAGACAGGACATGTTTGTTTGCTTTGATTGCAAAACAAAAGTGCTTATTATTAATTTCAGTGATGAAAATAAAAGGTCCAAATAGAAAGCTCCATATTAGTCCAAACACAGAAACTATTCCACTTATCGGTGCTGCGTAGCCTAGAGTGTAACACAGTAGTCTGTGTAATAACGTCATATTATTTTCATCAATAAAGGCTGCTTTGTACTTTTACAAGTTTGTCGTCGAAAAGACACGTCCAAGAAATCACCCAGCAACTTGAGACGTGTTTGCTATCACATATTTAGCAGTCTGCAAGTATAACTATTTGAGGTAGTATTTGCGCTGTCAATAAGGCCCTGCGTCAGTAATAGAACAATAACCACAACACTAACCACCATCGTGTTATGTGTATTGCTTCAAGCCTAGATATCACACATAAAAGAAATAATTTAATCTGACTGTTATGCCTGTGCAAAGAAGTCACATTGCCTGGAAAACATGCTTTGTATCATGGTTCTAATAATTTAAATCTTGTTGATACATGTAGAAGGAAATGAATCCATAAGGCAATATGCATTGAGGATTACCAAAAGGGGACTACTATCAAGTTGTATGCTTTCTTTATCTCTAGAAACATGCACGTTGATGTTTGAAGATAGTCAGTTGCACGTTGATGCATTTTGAGGCAGTTGAAGCCATTATGCAATGTCCATTGAACAAATGTGGAATCCACCCCCAAAGACGAATTGAAATGAACTCTTAACTATGCTACTGTAATTACTAGATCCTGTGTTTACTACTAAATTAAATACGCTACTCTCAGGAATCAAAGTAACCAGGCTTGCACGATTGTTCTTATTCATGAAATAACGGCACCCAAGGATGCTTTAGTACGCTGGTGAAATCAGATGTCCTTGAGATGACTTGAAGCATTGCAAGACACATCACAATATACAGCTTTGACGGGATTCCCAGCAAAACCCAAGGCATTAGCTCTCGTCTTAGCTTCAGCACGTCCAGGCACAGAATGGAATGTCTAAATTGCGGTATGTATGTGTAAGCTTAAATACCAACGTGACTTTCAACGATAACACTATACGGATTTAGTGTTTTTGGTTACGCAAGTTATTCAAGCAATCAAGAATCAAAAGTAGTGTCAAGGAGTTACACGAAACCTATCTGTTCTGTCAATATGAAAACTGACTCTATTCTTCTTATATATGTTGCGCTTCGAGCATGCAAATGTGTGGATTTGCTACAATCTACAAAACCTATCTGTTCCGTAAACATAAATTCTGATTGTGTTCTGGGCCGGTATTCCCGAAACAGCTTAGTGCTTTCTAAGAATTTTCTTAGTTTGTCTTAGAATTATTTTAACCACCCTTAGGAATTATTAACTAGTCTAAGATATTTCTTAGCATGACTTGAGAGAAATCTCAATTAAGAAAGCATGAGCAATCTAGGAATTTTCTCAGCGGTTAAGAAAACACTAAGCACAATCTTACGAGACGTTCTGGAACTCCCCACGCTAAATTTAGTGGATCTCTTCAACAAAGAGATTAAAAAATAATTGAATTGTAAACACTATTTCCACTAAATACTATTTCCAATTCCATTCTATTCATTCCAAGGACAACAAATCTACCCATGGAGAACACTAGTTAGTAGATTAATAAGCTATGTTAATTTCTCATGATCATGAAAACCAAGAATTTATGCTTAGCATTGTCATCAATAGTTATGCCACAAATTAAAATTTAATATACTTTTGAAGAGTACTGTTAGAAATAGAATGGAAAAGTATTATGCTTCCACAGAATACTCTGTTAAAATTTGGCAAGTTTCCAGACTAGTAATTCACTGCTTGTAACCACAGGCACTTGCCAGTGGATAGTAGATCGAATCTAGTAGATTAATACACAATATTATTAAATATATATTTTTGTTTACATAATATTATTATTTGATGTAATGACATGATGACATAGTATGTATGAAAGTAAAAATAAGTAATATATCGTCTTCTACTAACAAGATTGCTAAGATTTGTTTAAATACCAACGCGCCTTTTATCTCGAGTACACTCGGAGAACTATTTTCAGACGAACGGGGTAAGGGTGATTAGATTCGTACACTAGGTGAGTGAAGTGGTCATCAGCGAGGCGATGAGTGTTAGCATTGGTACTATACTATTATCAGTGGGGGACTCTGTATGCACGGGAGTGGCTCGAGTAGATAACAAGGCTTTATTAACAATGATTAAGAGTTCTGAAACACCACCTGACTTGTGCACGGAGCTTGTTGAAACGTCATATGTGCATACACATTCCAGTCATGTACATTCATGAGTCACTAAATGTAGATTTCCCTTCGTTACACATATATCCTCGGTTCACTTTGAAGCAGGCTGTTCTATTCAATTCCATACAAATAGTTTACATTAAAGTGATTGTAAATCTAATGTTTTATTTCTATGTCGCTTCTTGCTGGCTTAATCGTACATGGAAAAACGTCGTATTTGTTTAAACATTATTTTTGTTTTAATTGTGGTTTAGAGCCGCTTTCAAGATTCTTTGACTTATATCACGGCTCGTCGTAATTTCGTAACTATTCCCGTCATTAAATGTGAGTATAACCCTCTCGACACTTATTAACTCCTCGGTTTATACAATTAATTTCGACGTGATTGCCGATACCCATTTACAGTGTAGAATACACGTACGCATTCTCGTAACACATGCCATCCGTCATATTTCGATGATGATATTAAGTGGAATGCCTCTATACAACCACAAACGATCGTAAAGATTTTATTTCTATACTAAATCATATGTGTAAGTTGTATACTTCCCAGGGAGTTGAGAAGGTAGAATGAGTGCACATTGATATGATTGGGGTAATAATAAGGTAGCGATTTGAGCAAGCACCTTGGTAGTGAAGTCTAGTGCGACATAAATGCACACTATCATTATTATTATTATTGATTCTAAATCATGGATATGTACAAATTCTCTGGACTGTTATAAGACCGCAGAACAAGCTATTTTATGACCTTATCAAGCCTACCAATGGAAACAGATAAGACGTCGGAAATCATAAAACACGAATATGAATACTCTCTTCATGAAACCCGACGAATAATTCATTACAGCGACCAAGATCGTAAAACCTGAACCATTCGTCAACATTCCGAAACTTAAAATATGGATTCCGAAACTTAAAACATGAGTTGCGGCGTCCATGATTTTGGTTCCGGAATGTTGACGAATGATGCAGGGTTGCTCATGAATTATTCGTCGGGTTTCATGAAGAGTGTATAGTCATATTTATTCATGTTTTATGGTTTCCGACGTCTGTTTTCATTGGTAGGCATGCTTTTGCGTCTTTGTATTAGACACACCTCCTCAATAACAAATATCCGTGTGTGTATTATTCAGTAACAGAGCATCACGACATCACGAAACACATCACGAAGTCAACAACGTATACTCTGATACACAGACCTACATTGTTCAAACTGTCATAAGCAGGTGGTTGCTCATATATGTCATACATACTGTCATGTTAGTGGTTGTACGTCACTCATGCCACAGGAATAATGCTATGTGAATAATAATAATAATAATAGTAATAATATCCATAGAAATAATAATAATAATAATAATAATAATAATAGTAATACTAATAATCATAATAACAATAGGCCTAATATCAACAATAATAATACAAATAAGTCTAATATCAACAATAATATCAATAATAATAATAATAATAATAATAATAATAATACATTATTAATAATAATAAAATAAAAATAAAAAATAATAATAATAATAACACTGCAGTTACTGTTATCTGGAACTAGACACAGAAGGGTACGGTAATTCAAGACCTCAAGGTCCAGGCGTGTTCCATCCTGTTGAATTTTAGTCAATAATATTATGTTGAAATAAAAACATTCAATCCACTTGACTGATTCACGTGGTGATACATCCCATATCGGTAATCGTCGTAATGCTATATGTTAGTACATCTATAGTAAAGACGTTCACGCCACCCGACTGATTCATGTATTGGAATACATCCCAAGTATTCGTCATATGTTTAGTCATAATACATCCCGTACTAGTATTCCGTATATTGCTATTGTGTTATAATGCCACCCGACTGCTATATACGTCTCAAGAATTCGTCATATCTTAATACATGTGTATTAGCTATCCATACACTTTGGATAATCGGATATAGGGTTTGAGCATCACGTATTACTTAACAGCGTTGTCTGTCGGGGCTCACCTGTGCGAGATCACGTAACTTTACGGTAACGTAACTCCTTACAAATATCATAGGCTTACGGAAGGGCTAAGGTTGAAGCTAAGGTTACGCCGGGGTGTTCAGTTACGCCGTTTCGTAGTGATGACCCATCGGGAGTTACGTCATATATTCTAGTACACTGTAGTACTGACATCCCTTTGTTCCAGATATAAGTACTCTTGTGATACTCTCAATTGATTCCTTAACATACCCAGTATAATATCGCTTTTAGATTTAAAAACCATTAGCTATATTTAATATTACTTCCCTGTTAGAACTCGATTTTGGCCATTCGTGAAATATGTTCATGCGATAATATCAAATTATCTATAATGTTAATACAAATTTTTTAAAAAACAGTTGCAAACTGGCCAAGTAGAAATTGTAGCACAGTCTGTTAGCCAATTTCAGCGTTGGAGTCTTACATTAATAATCACATCTTACAAACAACTAATGAAGATTATTGAACTGGTTAATCAGGTGTCATGCGATCCGCACCACTGTATAATAAATTACTGTAAAACTATCAACTTTGAAAGTATATAACATATTGTTCTATAAATCACTTTGTATAGGATCGTTTCTCGATGCAAACATGGGCCGTGATCTAAAACCGTAAAAACTTCGATATCGTCACTGCGTTCTAGAATGTTCCAGCAAACAGCGTGACAATTCTTAAGGTCTTAAAATGTAAACATTTAAATAAATGCAAGCACGTGCCACGGCGCAGGCTCATATTTGGTGTCATTCTCGTGTGGAATGGAAACCCGACTCATCGCTGCAAATCGCTGAATGTTTCACCCAGTAGATGGATTAGGCCGTTCTGAATGTGCCGACGAAAGACGGAGTTGAACTCAGAAGAACGGATTTCATTCCGTGGTTATTTTCTTTGTATAAGAGTAATTGGTAATTCGTACCTTCGTAAGTCCTAAGAAGTTCGTAAGTACTAAGAATTTGCCAAACTGGTTTCCTTCTTATGTTAATTTGTGAAGAGATCTTTTCTCACTTGTATTATATGTTTTCATGTATATTGTACCTCGTGTACCACCGTGGGTGTAAAAGGATGAATAAATGAATGAAAGAAGTTCGCAAGTTAAGAAATTTCGAAAGGTTCGTACCTGAGTAGGTCGAGTTACACGTCATGTCCTGCTATAGTAAAGACATGACCATTGGATTGATTTAGGCCAGAGTACAGTACGAACGTCTCGTGGAAAAAAAACAAGTCTGCTGTGTATTGCAATCATTCACGGACTTACTAGACTACCTAAGTGTACATGCTATCCTATGGGCTTAACCGTGAAAATATCCACTATCACTACACCAGAGTATATCCAAAGTTATCACATCAAGAAATTAAAAGTTAAAATATAATCAAATTAACCTTTTATTTATTAAAACAGAAACAAAAAGATGCAGTTAATTCTTCAATCAGGGCGTTATATACGTTACCCGGGGATAGGAACATGCACAAAGGAAGAGATGTGCACGATCTTGATTTTATGAACAGTGTAGGTCATTACCCTAGAAGACATTAAGCCGTCTAACCTGAACAACGTGTTGCAATTAGCTCACCGCTGACGACAATATCGTTTACAAATGATTGAAACAGTTACACTTGACGTCTCGTACATGCTTGTCCGCCTATATCTGGTGACATTTGGAGTAATTGCGGATGATATTCAATGTCCTAGAGGAACACATTTGCTTCTAATTCTATAACACATTTATATATTCCATCTTTATACCTAGCTTGTCAACCAAGACGACTTATTAATTTGTTTTATACCCCACTTCCCAAGGTCCTGTGCATGTTGGCTATAGACCTACAGACAGACTTCAATCTTGGGCAATGAAGTACAGTGTACTTTTCACCTTGTGATGACAATGCACGTATTATTCGAATGCACTATTGCTGTATAAATATTTAATACATTAACATGTATTAGCTTCAATTCGGGGCGCTATACATGTGAGAGACACACACCACCACTCCCAAACCCACTCTATTCCTATTCTCCATATATAAATATGAACTCGGTGCTTTTAGATTTCTTTGCTTGAAATCGTGACGGCATACGTTATAGATGTACGGTATTTGTATTTGGAAAAAGAAATATAAACATTCGTGCACTTACATGTAGTTATCAACAATATCACAACTCTGATGAAATCATTTGTAAATGTGTTAAAATAGGTAACAATTCCATAGAAATTTCAGACATAGATGCACACTGCTTTGTACATTATAGTATAATCCCATACTATAAAATCTAGAAACTTTATACATAGAATTTCCAGGACGGTGCAACTGAAGCATATGCTTACCATAATATACAATTACATGCTAAATGATCTTCTGGACAGGTGGCCAATAGGATGTTGCTCACTCTTAGTGAACATTAATACAATCCAGTTCCCCAGGTATTTTACTATCTCCTAGCGAGTGACATAAGGTCTTCGGCTCAGAAGCAAAGATAACACCATACATCTTGATCGTGAAACAACCTATCATCATTGCGCTCTATTTCACTCATGGGACATACGAGACTTTTGTATTATAACGTGAACTATGGGTGTTGTTCGTATTATGTGACAGCTTTCGGTTTCGTGCGTAGATACTTGGCTTTACGAGCGCCGAGGGCTACTAAGATTTACTAGGCACGGAGAAGTGAGATGAATAATCAGGTAACAAGGGTCATGTAATGTTATGCTTACGATGATGAAAATCTAACATTTTATTTGTTTAACTTCTGACGTGAAATATCCTGAAAAGACCAAAGCTGAACATTATTCTACACAAATATTACATACACGTAGATGTGTTATTAAACTGTAACGTGTCCAAGTCGTTATATTAATACCAATTGAAAAAAAAAGTGAATTATTGTTGTGGTCAATCGTGTATTTTTATCTCAACACTGTACTACATACGGGATTAATAGGGCGTGGCACATCTTATTCTCACCCAAATTCCCCTTGAACAGTTCAGAAAGTCTATATTACTAGAGTACAGAAGGTAAAGAATGTTACCGGCTCATTTCATATAAATATAATATCAATCAATATAATTTATTATGTATGCGACTATGGATAATCTATAGGGTGTGGGAAGATACCTATAGTTACAAGACAACTACATTTTCTCAAGTAAATATAACATGAACTTTAGCCAATAGATAATGTCATATGGCTGAGGATGAAGTTATTTACCTAAGAGATTCGTCGTTTCTTATAGAAGGGAGAAGAACGATCATGAATATGTGTTTGGAAGGGCTGTTGCAATGAGCGAAAGTAGAAATTAAACTCTCTAATTTCCACGTATTTCGGTTATGGTTGAAATCAAAACCTTTGATATAGCCGAATTATCATCGATAGGAAAGATATGATGAAAATGAATTAAGTTAGAATTAATATATTATACATTATAGATCTTAATATTTGCACCAACATTTCATCTTGATGTTCTCCAGCATAGCATCCATACATACAATAATCAGGATGTATATAAGTAAATTCTGCTGGAATAACATGCGAATATCATGGAAAAGAACGGATAGCGACTTGATAATAGAGACATGTAAGCCTAAGGTTGAATTGGAATATAGACTAGTCAACCATTTTACAGTCAGAAATGTCTTTTGCATTTCACTTTTATGTTAGAACACACGAGTGATACGAAAGTGGCTACTTTAAAATAAACGTAACAACTTACCTTTATTCCTTTTAAATTTCATATTGGCAACGTTGTCGGTCTACCGAATTGTACGTAAATAATTCAATAAAACACAAGCTGTTCTCAGTAAATGATTTAGCAACTCGATCACAGGAGCCCAAAACTAAAATAGTTCCATCAAACTAGGAGTATTGCAAGGTTCGCTTCTAAGTCCGTTTCTTTTCTCTGTGGCAGTCAAAGAATGTTCTCTCGTGCGAAAACAAGCACACGTCTTAACTGCACCAAACACCTCAAGTCAATGTCAAGTTCTGCTAAAAGCTCTTGACATTGTAGAAATAGAAAAACGAATGTTCATTCCATTGGCCTATATTTGCTCAGCAAGACAGTGCGGTCAATATCGCCAGGAGACAGAAGAAAACAACGTGAAGTCCGGATTAACATTCAGTTTGCCGAGACCTCGTATTAATACAGTTACACACACTGGGCTGCCCGGTGGTTCATTGTATTCCTTCAGGCCAGAGACCTTATGTATATGATCTTGATTGCATCACACCTATCACCTGACGGCCACACCGATGGTAATGTTCACACTACGTATGCTTATGTATAACCGTTTATCACGGGAGTGGGCGTCAGGTATTTTTCTGCGAAATTCACCAACGACATAATACTGTCTTGTCACTGTCAATTGTCAGATCATCACTGAGCGTTGACAGGTCACGATTAATTGCCCTGGTCTATACGTAGTAGATATACAATACATGACCTGGTATTGCAGATAAACAACGCATGCAGTGTTGGGCGAGTGCCGTCTTTTCTGTCGTATTGCCGTTTGTTGTAGTGTCCGAATGGCTGTGTTGTGACAGATTAAGATGATGAATGAACGATGGTTTGTTTAGAGTGACACGTTGATGCCTATGTTCAACACTGCCCTCCGTTGTTTTAAAAACATGATAAACATTAACATATTTTTTCCCCAGACACTCCTGTACATGTGTAGTGAATACATTAGTAAGCCAACTCTCTAATTTTCACATTTTCTTATTATGTTTAGGATTAGATATAGCCGAATTATCATCGATAATAAAAGTAGGATACACATTAATTAAGTAGGATGGAGATATTATACATACGCATATTTTGATATACAGTAAGCACAAACATTTCATCTTAATGTTCTCAATTTATCTATACACTATTAGAGACATGAATCTACAATACAGGAACAATGGACTTTTACAAAGTACAGGTATGTTGTTACTTGTAACTATTTAGTGAATATGATTATTTGTATTATTTTGTTTGGTAAATTTAATACAACAAAAATAAAAGAAATCTACCATACTTGTGATTAATAAACTATTTATTGATGAAATAAAAAATACAATTATTAAACACACAACCGTGTGATCAACATCATTGTTTGTATTTAGTAACAGTAGTCATGATGTATATCTATTTTCTTTATGTTTAACTGTCGTAGCTAATTTCAATAGTCTATAGAAGCATTGTTTATGGGCTAACATCGAACCATGTATCACATTAATAGAACAGGTTACAGAATGCTAGTCTTGTTGTAAAGTCAAAATAAAGAACCGTGCTAAGGTGCCGTGCGCACACATCTGTGAGCAACTGCCCGCAATGACTTGGTGGCGCACGGGGGGGGGGGGGGGGGGGGGGGG